>LNAC01000503.1:304759-536090 GCA_002007465.1 Ailurus styani
CCCCACCCTGCCCCTCAAGTTCCTCATATCAGAGAGATCATATGATAATTGTCTTTCTCTGATTGACTTATATATTTATATGTAATCTTTATATATATACATATGTGTATATATATATATTTAAAGAAAATAGAAATAAGTTGAAATCCATAAGCAGGACTGTGGGATCCTCAGTCTTCCCTGTTTTTGCTTTCTAGAGTAAAGGTGGCTAGCTGTAAGAACTTCCTTTCCCAATGAGAGTAAGTGCTTCTTCTCTGATGAATCTTAATTGCCTGGTAAAAAGACCTATGGCATTTGTGGATCTCTTAGGTTTTCAGGGCTTCGCAGAATCTGGTTTTGGGGATAGGAATCAGGGTCAGGCTCTTCGATACTCTGCTACACTTAATCTTTGTAAAGGAGATGTGGACTGGAAATTCTCTAAGGTATCTTCTGGATCTGAAATTTTATAATTCCGAGTTTTCTGAATAGAGAGTGAGCGTACAAAGACCTTGTGCATAGAAAAATGAACAATTCTGTATTCTTCCTCAATTCCATCTACCAATTAAGCTAGAATTTAAGATTTGACTTTTATTCTAGGCATTTACCTTCAGAATTGGAAGAGAGAGACATCTTCAAAGAAATAATTTTAAAGGTGCCTTGCGTCTTTATAAATTCTCAACATTCAGAGTTCCATGTGGGTCTGTGTGATAGAGTGAAATGTAACATCACCTGCCCTTGATTTCAAAGTGCAGAGGACAAGAGAACAGAAGATTAAAAAAATACTTTGGTTACTTGACAAGATGTGGTTATATGTTTGGTTTAAAGGTTTTTTCCTTTTCTTTTCTGGATATTTAAATGTTTCTCTGAACACTCTATTAATAAAATGCAAATGATGGATTTCTTTTCCCATTAGTTTCTTTTTTCTTTTATCCCCTAAGGCATATAGTGTATTATTAGTTAAAAATATTTTGATTAAAGCAAAAAAGCAATTTTCACAGAAAATTCCATAAAGGTCGTCACTGAAAAAAAAAATAGGTTGCTTTCCAAAATCTTATGAACAGTCTTCTCCTAACTAGTGCATTTTCCAATTATGACAGAGTAAGCCTAGTTTTCAAAGCTTAAATACTTAACCCTTAGTTTTTTTCCAATTCGATTGAAAATCAAAGAGAGGGAAAACTTTTGTATAATGTACTACTGTGAAAAATAAGATCTTAGTTTTAGCTTTTTGGACATTTTAATTGACACCCATCTTACAACTCTCATAACCTCACAACTGCTAGACTCTTACCTAATTAGAGATTTTCTATTGACTCTGTTACCTCATCTGAGCACATCATATAATTTATCAACTCTTTTGAAAGCTGCTTGCAATAAGACTCTATGGCAAAAAATTGTCATTCTGATGTAAACAAATTCTGCATACGATGACTCAAATACAGTCATGAGATGGTATGTCCTGTTCTTTTTAATTTCATTTTTAAAAAAGCCTCAACCTAGAAGATGGTTAATAACAGAATCTTTAATTGTTCTGCAAAGAGACACGGCATAGAAGATGTTACTTTGATCTACTAAAATTTCTGTTTCTGATCATTGCTTTCAATACAGTCTTAGGCTCTTTTTCAAATGCTAGTACAGAACTTCTATTTGTAAGAGAATTCGTGGCACATTTCTATTATTAATTTCAGGCTTTGATAAGAAATGTTGAATAAGGCTAGGGTTCAATTGTATTATTTCACTTATTTTTCTGTATTTCTTTTTTTGAGAGCCTAACTTTATAAGTAATCACATTTTTCTTGAAATAATCCATCTTAATGGGTGATTTCTTGGTTTGTATATTTACATACCATTTTTCAGGATAGTTAGGAGAAAAGAGGGGATAAAACCCAGTGAGGATGGCAGGTGGAGGGTGCATCTCAAAGATCTTGGGATCATCACCTTGATTCGGTGTCTCACTACAGGGACATATGGTGACACAAGATCCATTTATTTATGGATATAAACAACTTCACTATTCCACTAAATACTATGATTTAAATGGAAACCTCAAGTAATGGATGGACATAAGTTTTAATGTGAATGGAGGGAAAGAAAGAGTTATCTAGTATAAATATATTTATATGTCTATATTTGCTTTTTATATTCACTATAAATATAATTTCAGCTGTCTCTATTCATTTTGCTTTTACCATGATGGAAGAAGCACTCAGGTGACTGACTTTACCCTTTCTGATAACCCTTTGCTTGTGAGTTTCCTTGCATATTTCCTCCCCTGCTTTCCTTAATTTATGTCTTCAAGTATTAGATAAATGGTATTTGACTTAGTAAACTACTTTTGATTTGATTATTTTGATGGTAAAATTAAGTAAAAAATAAAGCTTAGAATTCATGGAAGAAAATAACAAAACTCTTTCATGGAATTGTCATAAGTTAACGTATTTCTATTTTTCACATGGCCAAGGACTGTAGGGTTTTTTTCCCCCCAGTTCATCCATATTACTTAGGTCTCTTAGGTAGTGATTCATTGTATTTTAAATATGAGCTACTCTTCTGCCCTCTCCCTTTGTCCTCATTCATCCTTGTTTGTAACCATATCTTGGTTACTGTTTCCTAAGCAGAGGTCATAGGAAAAACTTAGAGTAATAACAGTGCTCCATGATGTGCATTTACTTTCCTACAAATAAAATGGGCAGATAGTATTGTCATGATTTGGTTGCTAAATTGATGCACAAAAAATAACTCAGGGAGACGTGCAGTTATCTGAAGATCAGGCAGGTACTTATGTAGGGTCAGGGAATTGAAGTCAGTGAATTATTTAATTTTAAAATTATTTTAGCAAGAACATCCCTATCATGAGATGGATGAAATGAGTGCTGTTTAACACCTTTTGCATTCATCACAAAATAAAAACTGAAGTACTCTTAAATAGTGCTTTCATGTGTTTGCACTTGTCCTAATTGTATGAATATAAAATCTTATTTTTTCTCCCTTATTCTTTCCCCAATGTTGGTGTTCCTTTAGGAAGGGAATGCTTTGATCATTAGTATTCTAATACTTTTCATTTTATATTCTCATTCTGATTTTATATATACTTGTCTAAAGTTGGTTAATGGATCTTCTCTGGGTATGTTAACAAGTTTTCTCATATAAAAGTTTAGGAACAGATACTGTAACAGGGAATGTTTATCAAGGTCTTGAGTGCTAGTGTGAGAGGCCAGGTGGGTCATTTATTACATCGTAATCATCCCAACATGGGCACATGGGTTCATGCATATGTGGTTCTGATTTTTAGGGAAAGTTACGATGAGGTCAAACAGTAGTAATATACTGTATTTCTGTGCCTTCGGCTCTTACTTGCCCTTTGTAGGGTCTAACATTGGGTGCACAAAATTCCTTGTCATGGTCCTCCACCCAACATTATTGAGAGAAGTTCCCACCGGGAATATGTAAGCTTTAAACACATTGCCTCAGCTGGCATGTTTTGCCTTTTTATTTGTTTTTCCTGAATCTTTAGCTGTAACTCAGGCCCTCTTTGCAGACACCTGACAATAAAGATCATTTGTTTGGGCAATCCTATGGATATCTTGAATTATTGTTATAATTTTTATTCTATCCACCACCCCCTCCTATTTGCTCTCCTTTTTTAATTTGGAGTCTGTGATTTGTGATGATTATTACTACTTAATACTACCACTTATTACTCCTTTACAAATATTCTGAAATGTCTTTCCTCTTCCTTCTCTTGAGTCAACAGGCCTCCATAAGCCCAAACATGTGCCTTCTCTATGCTTGCACCTGTATTGTTAAATATTATTGGAGAAAAGAAAACAATACACACACACACATACACACACACAACCATGGTGATGTCATTATAAATTCATAATTGTCAATTTTGAAACAAGACTTTCTCCATAAGTTCATGAAAATCCTTTTCTTTCATAACATATCAAACTTCTTACTCTGTATGTGATTTCAGCTGATGGTTTTTCCTTCATGGGGAAGATAGAACCTCTCATTTGTAAAGGCTCTCACCTTGCTATCACCAATTTGCTTATCTGTAAGCACCTACCTGTGTCTTCTACAGTCTTGAAGAAGAGCAAGTGTCCCTTTTCTTTTCAAGACCAGTGTATTCTCATTCAGTTCTAACCAGATCCACTGTCTCCTTTTCAAGGACTTTTCTCTTCCAGTCATTTCCACTCTGCCCTGAATCATCTGTTTCTCCCTCCTGAATAGTTATCTTCAGAGTCCATGTATGCGCTATTATCAACCAATATAAATTCATTTTTTTCATTCAATCATCACTTTTTATGAAAACGTTATTTGCACTTGCTGCCTCCACTCCCTCAAATTCCCTTGTATCCTGTCTCCATCTAGCTTCATCTTGAAATCCATTTCTGATCTTTCATGGGTCGTCATCAAGGACCCCATGTTGCCAAAATCAATAAATCACCACAAACTTAGTGACTGGGATGACAGAAATTCATTCTCTTCAGTTTTAAAGATCAGAAATCCAAAATGAGACTTACAGAACTAAAATCAAAGTGTCAGCAGTTCTGGCTCCTTCTAGGGGCTCTAGGGTAGAATGCACTCTTAGTGTTTTTCCATTTCTCTCCGATTATACTCCCACATCATTTTCCTTTTTCTTCCTCTCATTCCATCGTCACAGTGCCTTCCGCTCTGACCCTGTGTCCTCTTGTGTCCCTCCTAGGATCATTGTGCTTACCTTGGGCCCACCCAGATAACCTGGGCTAATGCTGCACTTCAAGATCCTTAATCTTATCTGGAAAGTCCATGTTACAACATAAGCTAAAATTCGCAGGGATTAGTGTCTGACGTATTTGGGGGAATCATTATTCAGCCTACCATAGTGTTCTTGATGAGGTATTTTCCCTTTAAACGGTGATTCAGAAACTTAGAGGGTCTTTCTTTTTCTCTTTCTGACTCTATTTTAAGCATGAATATCCCAAACTTGCCCTTCTTTTCGTGCATCAAATACGAAGGGGAAAGAGCATGAAAGCTCACAAATAGGAAGTGTTAAGAGACGAGGCCTACAAGTGACAGTTTTCACCCCTCTCACATTCTATTGATTAGAAATACTTTCTATGTCAAAATATAACTGAAGAATCAAGAACAACTACCAAAATCAGAAATAATCTAGCTGTGTGCCCAAAAAGAAGAATAAGATTTGTTGATCTGCTTGAAATCTCTTCTGTATTATTTTATATAATATTTTCTACTATGAAATGATAGCTTTTAATTTATACCACCCTGCCCTGCCCCCTGATAGTGAGCATGTGGACTCAGACCTATTTATTGTTTGTTACCCCTTTTAACATGTTGTAGTTACCATTATTCATTATTCATGCAAAAATACTGATCCCTTATTAGGTATCAGGTGCTACAGTAGAAACACAAGTATTGATTTGGTCTTTATATCTAAAGAATAATGGTCTAATGTAAAGATAGGATTAGAGAGAAGAAAGACCATATGCATATCAGTTAAAGAGTGTTTCAAATAATCCAGAGAAGACATGATGGCATTTTGGGCTAGAGTGATATATGGAGGAAAATTAGAAGGATTTGAGGAGATATGGTTGCATATCAGAATGAACATACACTCTGGGGAGGAGGAGGAGCCAGCAAAGGTTATCCTATTATTTAAAAACCAGGTGAGCAGTGATTACATTCGCTGAGAAACAAGAATGTCAGGATTTGGTGGAAAGAGGATGATGAGTTTATTTTTGGATGCACTGAGAACAAGAAAACTGGAAAACATCCAGAGGGATATGCCCCAAAAAGTGCTAGACATGGGAGTCTGAAGGTAAGGGGAGAGGTCTGGTCTGCAGGTACAGACCTGTGAGTTGGAAATAATGAAGTGGTTAGAATAGATTAAATGACGAATGAGAGTGTACAGAAGAAGAGAGGAAGGCTCAGGACAAAACTGAGGAATGATAATCATGAAGAGCGGGACCGGTACATTTTTTCTGCACAGGGCTAGACAGTAAATGTTTTAAAATTTTGAAGGCCATATGGTCTCTGTTGTAGCTACTCAGTTCTACCATTGCCATGTGAATGCAGCCATACACCGTATGTTAACACAAACAGGGCTGGTTTTTTTTTAAATGAATTTTTTTTAAACAAAACCGGACCAGATTTACACAGTGACTAGCCATTGGTCGAGAAGATAGGAACAAGCTGGTAAAGAAGAAAGGGAAACCAAGAGGGTGTGATGTAGCAGAATACCAGGGGAAAGAGTGCTTTAAGAAGGAGTAGTCTAGAATTTTAAATATAATAACAGAAGGTGTAAGACTTTCAGATCAGTAAAGCTTGAAATCAGGCAACATGATGCCTCCAGCTTTGTTTTTCTTTTTCAATATTTCTTTGATGATTCGGGGTCTCGTTCCAAGCTTTGATCACCAAGACAGGATGGCACTGGCCAAAAACAGACACACAGACCAATGGAACAGAGTGCAGAGCCTAGATATGGACCCTCAACTATATTGTCAAATAATCATCGACAAAGCAGGAAAAAAATGTCCAATGGAAAAAAGACCGTCTCTTCAATAAATGATGCTGGGAAAATTGGACAGCTATACACAGAAAAATGAAACTCAACCATTCTCTTACACCATACACAAATTCAACTCAACATGAATGAAAGACCTCAATGTGAGACAGGACTCCACCAAAATCCTAGAGGAGAACATAGGCAGTAACCTCTTTGACATCAGCCGTAGCAATTTCTTTCAAGACACGTCTCCAAAGGCAAAGGAGACAAAAGTGACAGTGAACATTTGGGACTTCATCAAGATGAAAAGCTTCTGCACAGCAAAGGAAACAGTCAACAAGGCAAAGAGGCAGCCCACGGAATGGGAGAAGATGTTTGCAAACAACACTACAGAGTGCTAACATGCAAGATCTATAAAGAACTTCTCAAACTGAACACCCCAAAAACAAATAATAAAGTAAAACAATGGGCAGAAGATATGACCAGACACTTCTCCAAAGAAGACATACAAATGGCTAACAGACATATGAAAAAGTGTTCGTCATCATTAGCCATCAGGGAAATTCAAATCAAAACCACATTGAGATACTACCTTATACCAGTTAGAATGGCCAAAATTAAGAAGCCAAGAAACAACAAATGTTGGTGAGGATGTGGAGAAAGAGGAACTCTCTTACACTGTTGGTGGGCATGCAAGTTGGTGCAGCCACTTTGGAAAACACTGGAGGTTCCTCAAAAGATTAAAAATAGAGCTACCCTATGACCTAGCAATTGCACTACTGGGTATTTACTCCAAATATACTGATGTAGTGAAAAGAAGGGCCTTCTATACCCCAGTGTTGACAGCAGCAATGTCCACAATAGCCAAACTGTGGAAAGAGCTGAGATGCCCTTCAACAGACGAACGGATAAAGAAGATATGATCCATTTATACAATGGAATATAACACATCAAAAAGGTTGAATATCCAACTCTTGTATCAATGTGGATGGGGCTGGAGGAGATTATGCTGAGTGAAATAAGTCAACAGAGAAAATCAATTATCATATGGTTTCACTTATTTGTGGAACATAAGGAATAGCATGGAGGACATTAGAAGGAAGGGAAAAATGAAAGGGGGGAAATTGGAGGGGGAGACGAACCATGAGAGACTGTGGACTCTGAGAAAAACTGAGGGTTTTAGAGGGAAGGGTGATGGGGGATGGGATGGCATGGTGATGGGTATTAAGAAGGGCATGTATTACATGGAGCACTGGGTGTTACATGTAAACAATGAATCTTGGAACACTGGACCAAAAATTAATGGCATACTGTATGGTAACTAACATAATAAAAAATAATAAAAAAAATATATAAAAGATTTCAGATCAGTGTAACATTCTTTGCCTAGTAGAGGACTTTAATCACATTACATCCAAGAATAAATCACTAAGTTTCAGCTGTCCTTTATGCAAAATTGGAAACCTAATTATCCCTAAACTTCCATTTTGTAAAACTTGTTAATGATATAGATTATTAGGTACATTTAAAAATTGTTTTTATTCTTTTTTAAAAATCATTTTTTATCTTTTGCATTAAAAAAACTGTCACAGTGTCTATTTAGACATACTTTGTATTTTAGCTTAAGAGCTAACAATATGCTCTTTGGTTTGTCAGCTCTTGTCAATTCTTGCAAAAATACAGAAACAATACATTTTGCAAGATTTTAAGTTGTTATTCATCACTTATCTATGGTAAGGCACGCGGGCTACTTAAGTATTCCCTGTGTGGAGTACTTAGGTCTGTGTACTTAGGTCTAAATACGTCTGTGTGGAGCACTCTGGGAACGGTGTGCACCCAGGTCCAATCCACATTGCAGATACGTGTGGTTCCTTATATGAACATGCACAAATATTACAGATTCCTTCTATGAGGAAATGGCATGCTTAGCAACATGTCTTTGGATGTCCCCTGTATTCAATTTGAGCATTCCGCCTCCTATAGGACTTTGGGGTTCAGATATTTTCTCAAGCTATATTAGTTTTTCCTATCTTATTGTCACTAATGTTTTGTTCTAAAAGTACACATCCTCATCTCATTACTTTTACTTCTCTTTCTTTCTTTCCTTAACTAAAAAACACTTATATGGTATAGATGATTTGTCTTTTAAAATCTATTATTTGATTCATTTCAAGATTGACAGGAGTATGTCTGTAATTTTCATAGAGTCAATGCATAGCATGTTTTCTGAGCCATTACATATCAGTCTAATTCTAGTACCTTCACAGAGAAATGATAGCTTCATTGAGTATATATTTTTTAAATTTTCTTCATACTCTTTTCTGTCCCTGCCCCCATTAAGCATCATTTGATTGTTGTTTTTTTTCATTTGGATGTAGTATTAGATACTTAAGGTCTAATTTTCATTCCTTTGTAAATAGCCCATCTGTTTTCTCTTTTTTTGACCCCTTCAGAAATTTATTCTTTAAACATGTAACTCAAAAGAGATGTACCATCATGTTTTTCATCTTAGTGAGGTTTTCTCTTATGTATTTATGGTTAGTTTTGTTGACTTCTAATTTTAAAATGCTTATTTTGTTCTGTCATTTTAATCTCTTTATCCGTTTTACTCCACATAACTGGTTGTATTTTCTGTGATGAGATTCTAATTCTTTAAAACTTCCAGTAGCCAGATTGAAACCTAATTTAAAATATTAGTTTCTTTGTGATCCCAACTTATTTTAGTCAACTCTTCTTGCATCTCAGTTTATGTACCAGTATGGACTTTGCATTTCATATTTTATTTTCTGTGTCTTACAGTCCAGATTTTTATTTTATATTTTTATGATAACTTATACAAATGATTTTCCTTTAGTCTTTGTTACTATATCTTTTAAAAATTATTATTTTCTCATATATATAGGATTGCCAACATTTTTTTTTCATACTCCCCATTTGGTTTTCTGTTTGGTCACACTTGATTTGAATGTTAACACAATATCTTTTCACATTTTAAGGGAGGTGTCAGGTTTATATGTAAGCCTTTGTTTCAATCAGGGTTAAACCTATGCTGATAAAACAAAGACCCCCAAATACAGTTGCTTAAATAAGACAGAAATTTAGTTCTTCCCTAACAGTCTGGAACTTAGTCTGATGGGGGCTCGACCTAATGAGATTATTCAGGAAACCAGGTTCCTTCCATCTGTTCATCTCAAAGAATGTTTTCCTTATCTGTCAAGTCAGATCTAGACTCTACTACCACACCATGTTTCAATCTGAGAGAAAGGGTAAGTGAGGAAGGGAAATTCAGGTAACTTATTTTCTCTTTCTTTTCTTTTCTCCCTCCCTCCCTCTCTCCCTCCCTTTTCCCCTCCCCTCCCCTCCCCTCTCCCGTCCTCTCTCTCTCCTCTCCTCTTCTCCCCTCTCCTTCCTTTTCCTTCTCTTTCCTTCCCTTTCCTAAGATTTTATTTATTTATTTCAGGGAGAGAGAGCATGAGCAAGCATGGGTGGAGGGAGGGGCAGAGGGAGAGGGAAAGAGAGAATCTAAGCAGACTCCACACTGAGCACAGAGATCTCACTATGGTGAGATCATGACCTGAGCTGAAATCAAGAGTGTGATGTACTGACTGAACCACCCCAGATGTCCCAGGTAATTTTCTTTTAAGCAAGTTACTCAAGTTACAAGCGTCGTCTCCACCCACATACCACTGTTTAGAACTTTATTACATCCCCACCAGTAGCTGAAAGAGAAGCTACATTAGCTAGATAACTATCCAATCAGTTAAGGTCCTATTGGCATGGAATAAGGAGAAATAGAATTGGATGGAAAATGGTGCCAACTCTAGAGATTCTGTTCACAATTCTTGCTTTTCTTTTTATTCTGTAAGAGGAAAGTTTTCCTAAATAAAATGTATCAACTGTCAATCTACTTTTCTTGGGAGCACTAGAGTAAATGTTTCCCTAAGCCCTACCTGTCTCTTACTCAACTTATTGTTGACTTCACATCTTGGAATACAATGCCTTACTTTCTGTCTCCTTGCACCATGCCCTGTCTTATTGTATTCCCTGAATGCTCATGAAAAGGAAAGGCTGATAGAATGAAATTGTCTTGAGCCCATAAAAAGAATCACTGAAAGATGTGCAGCAGGGACAATGGAGAGTGGATATGGGAGCAAAGGGACAGCTGCTTCTGTGTATTGAATGACAGCAAGATGACACTGTACACAATAGCAAAAGATATTATAGATTAGATGGAAAAAAGTCAGCCTCCTTTCTACTAAAGATGAAACCACATTATTGGAGTCACTAGGGAAAATAAGGAACAAGATCAAATTTAACTTAGCATTCCGGAAGTGAAGTATTTTCTTACACCATACCTGATCCGTCATTCAACAATTATTTTTCTGTGTTTAAAGGATATTTACTGCAGTGGAGCCTTTCAGTTACCTTTCTGTTTTTGCAACTGTTAGAGCTATAGTTAGTCATTAATTTACTTTCTTAGGCAGTTTACAGAGAGAAGATTGTGCTAACCTTCTCAGTCTACATGGCAGAAGCCTACATATTTTGAAACAAAAAAATGACAAAAATTTCTGTGTGTGTTTTTGTTTAGGTTATATTACTACCATAAGGGCCTTGGGAGATACACAGGTTTATAAAGTGCAATGGTAAAGAGACTAATTCTGGTTTCCTTTAGAAACATGCCAGTATATGTATGGTTACGTAAAAGGAATTTCATTTACAAAGTAATTTGTATGGAGAACTTAGTACAGATAATTCTAATAATAGTATTATTTTTAAAATAACATTTTAGAATTTTTGGAATTGGGTTTTGCATAGGAAGCATGTAATTGTTCTCTAAAGATCACTCATCCTTTTTCTTGCTCTTGGTGGTGGGTTTAATTTTGGTCCATTTTCAAAACACTTTTCTAATTTTACTAAATATGACATGCAAGCACATTTAATAATACTATTTATAGTTATATGTGAAGTGACAACAACATGAAGACACTGGCTTTACTTTATTGAATGCATGAGAGACAACTCCAATAACTGATGCTCCAGGTTAAGAAAACAAAACATGTTAAATATGTCAATCCTTTTTAATGAGTTAATTAATTAAAGTTAATAAAAATTCAAAGTACTTTTTTTTTAAGCTTGAAAACTATGCAGTATTTATTTGGATGAGTAAATTGAGAAGTCATTTTTTTGAAAAAGAAAAATGACTGGGAACTAATTACTATGAAATTTTATATAAACGTATTAACAAAACATTTGATACAGTTGCAGATATAAATAAATCTGGTAGTACAGAATGGAAAGTATGGAAATAGAGCCAAGCATGTATGAGAAATCATTAACTGACAATTAGAATGATCAAAATAGATTTTATTTTACTTTATTTTTCTAAAAAGATTTTATTTATTTGATACAGACAGACATTACAAGTAGGTAGATATGTAGGTAGAGAGAGAGGAGGAAGCAGGCTCCCCACTAAGCAGGGAGCCCGATGCGGAGCTCGATCCCAGGACCCTGAGATCATGACCTGAGCCAAAGACAGAGGCTTAACCCACTGAGCCACCCAGGCGCCCCTGGATATTAGATTCTTATTTCACACTATGTAAAAATAAATCTCTAAGACATCTGCTTCTGAGTTTCTAATTATTTAGTTAAAATTTTCTTTTAAAATGTTGGGATGTTTGTGTAGATGTAAAAGGCTTTCTTTATTCTAACTTCTGCTCTATTCATGTTTTCTGTATTTTTAGTTTTTAAAATGTTTATTTCTCCTTTGTGAATAGTATAATAAAATTTTAAAAATGAAATTATAAAATTGAAAGTAAACATAACATAGGAAGTAGATGCAACATATATTTACAGAAATTGAATTAATATTCATGATAAAATATTTTTTATAAAGAGAAAAATTAAATTAGGGAAAATATATGTACCTGTAGCTTTTAATATTATTTATTTATTGCTTATCCAACTTAAATTATTTCATATTAACTCTATATTCAAATTCTAGATTTCATTCTTATTTCTTTTTTATGAATAAATTAGAAGAAAATTGGACCTGTTTCCTTTTTCCATAGTAGATAATCTTATCTGTGTATTGACTCTCCTCTTACTGCAATATAAAAAAAATAGACCTTACATATTTAAATGTACAATTTGCTGAGCTTTAGCATTGTATACACTCATGAAACCATTACCGTGTTCAAAATAGTGAATATTCTATCACCCTAAAAACTTTCCTTACACTATTTTGCAATCCCTCCCCCCCCATTTCATACTCTCCCTATATACCCTACCTAGGTAACCACAATATGCTTTCTGTCACAGTGGATTAATTTGCTTTCCCAAGAATTTTAAGTAAATGAAATTATACACGCTGTATCTGTGTGTGTGTGTGTGTGTGTGTGTGTCTCCTTTCACTCAGCACACTTATTTTAAAATTCATCTGTGTTGTTGCATATATGGACAGTTTATTCCTTTCTACTGCTAAATAGTATATCATTGTATGGATATACTGAAATTTGTTATTCCATTTACCGGTTGATGGACACTAGGGTTTTTACCAATTTAGGATATTAACAGTTCTCTTGGGTAACTACCTTAGAGTGGAATGGACAGATTGTATGGTAGGTATATGGTTTAACTTTAAGGAAATTGACAAACTCTTTTTCAAAACATTTATACAATTTTAGATTTCTTCTAGCAGTGTATGCGAGATTCTCTTCCTCTATAACTTCACCAATATTTCAAATAGTCAGTGTTTTTACTTTTAAACATCCTAGTAGGTGTATGGTTGTACTTCATTTTGGTTTTAATTTGCATTTCTCTAGTGTCTGCTGATGTTGAGGATCTTTTCTATGTTGGCATTTCTCTTCTGTTTATCTTCTCCCATGAGATGTCTGTCCACATCTTTTGTCTATTCCTGCCCTCCCCCATTGGGTTTGGTTTCTTATTCCTGAGTTTTTATATAGTCTTAGATGAGTCCTTATATATTCTGACACTTTATTAAATATGTCCCTTACAAATACTTTATCACTGCCTTCATTTGCCTTTCCTATTTTTAGTGTCTTTTGAAGAACAGAAGTTTTTAATTTTGATGAAGTCTAATTTCTGAATTTGTTCTTTTGTGGTTTATGTTTTGGTGTCATACCTAAGAAATTTTGTCTCATTGAAGTAAACATATATATATATCATGTTTTCTTCTAGAAGTTTTCGTGTTTTCTATATTTATGTATGAAATTCATTTTTAACTAATTTTTGTATTTGGTATGCAGCATGGATTAAATTTTTTTTCCTTTTGACTATGGAAATCTAGTTTTAGCACATTTTTTTGAAAAAATTTTTCTGATTTATTGTTAAACTTTGTCAAAAATAAGTTCATTTGTATGTGAGTTTGTTGACCTATTTGCCTATCTGTATGCAAACACAAAATTGTGTTTGCTTTTTAAAAAAAAAACATTCTTGCCTGTTCTTCAGCTACTCTAGGTCCTTTGCATTTCAGTATCAATTTTAGTTACAGTTTTCTAGTTTCTATAAAAAAAAAATATGAGATTTGCATTGGGGTTTGAGTCAAGAAATCAGTAGGGGAAAAATTGACACCATGTCAACACTGAGTCTTCTGACCCACAACATAAGTTTTTTATTAGGCCTTCTTCAAATTCT
Organism: Ailurus styani; assembly: GCA_002007465.1. Lineage (NCBI taxonomy): Eukaryota > Metazoa > Chordata > Mammalia > Carnivora > Ailuridae > Ailurus > Ailurus styani. The sequence goes on from LNAC01000503.1 coordinate 318,900, forward strand.
GTCAGTAATAATTTTTGTTTGGCAATGTGTGGGTTTCATACATCTTTTTTCAGATTTACTCCCATGGATTCCATCTTTTTGATGTTACGCAAATGATACTAGTTTTTACATGCACCCCTATGTTTATTTTTTTTTAATTATTTAAATTTGTTAGTTAACTTACAGTGTGATATTAGTTTCAGATGTACAATATAGTGATTTAGTGCTTTCATACATCATGTGATGCTCATTACAAGTGCATTCTTTGGGGTGCCTGAGTGGCTTAGTCATTTAAGGGTCTGACTCCTGGTTTTAGCTCAGGTCATGGTCTCCTGGGTCATCAGATTAAGCTCCATGTGGAGCTCCACAGTCAGCAGTAAGTCTGCTTCAAGATTATCTCCCTCTGCCTCTCCCCCCACTCACACATGTGCGTGTGCTCTCTCTCTCTCTCTCAAACAAATAAATAAATGTTTTTTAAAAAGGGGGGGGAAGGGGGCTTCTGGGTGGCTCAGTTGGTTAAGCATCCAACTCTTGGTTTTAGGTCAGGTCATGATCTCAGTGAGGTCAGGGGATCAAACCCCATGTTGGACTCCACACTCAGTGGGGAGTCTGCTTGTCCCTCTCCTTCTGTTCCTCCTCCCTCCCCTTAAATAAATAGATAAAATCTTAAAACTAAACAAAAAAGATACACTTCTTAATCCCCTTTACCTATTTAACTCACCCTCCATCCATCCCCATCTCCTTTCTGGTAACCATCAATTTGTTCTCTATAGTTAAGGGTCTGTTTCTTGGTTTGCCTCCCTCTCTTTTTTCCCTTTGCTCATTTGTTTTGTTTCTTAAATTTCACATATGAGTGAAATTATATGGTATTTTTCTTTCTCTGACTTACTTCACTTAGTATAATATACTTTAGCTCCATCCATGTCATTGCAAATGGCAAGACCTCATTCTTTTTTTATGGCTGAGTAATATTCCATTGTTTATATATACTGCATCTTCTTTATCCATTCATCAGTAGATGGACACCTGGGTTGTGATAACTGCTGTAAACACTGGGTGCATGCATCTCTTTGGATTAGTATTTTTGCATTCTTTGGGTAAATACTTAGCTGTGCAGTTGCTTCTGCATAATGAAGAAAACAATCAACAAAACTAAAAGGCAGCTATGGAATGGAAGAAGATATTTGCAAATGATATGTATAATAAAGGATTAGTATCCAAAATATGTAAAAAATTATAAAACTCAATGCCCAAAAATGAATAATCCAAATAAAAAATGGGCAGAAGACATGAACAGACATTTTTCTAAAGAAGACATATAGATGGCAGACAGACACATGGAAAGATGTTCAACATCACTGATCATCAGAGAAATACAAATGAAAACTACAATGAGATATCACCTCACACCTGTCAGAATGGCTAAAATGAACAACACAAGAAACAACAGGTGTTGGCAAGGATGTGGAGGAAGGGGAATCCACTTGTACTGTTGGTACAGCTACTCTGGAAAAACAGTATGTAGATTCCTGAAAAAGTTAGATACTACAACTACCCTATGATACAGCAAATGATACTTTTATTACAATATCAGTTTCAGTTGTTTTCTTCTGGTTTGTAGACATAAAATTAATTTTATTGTATCCTGTAACCTTACTAAACAGTTTTATTAACTTCTTTGTAGGTTTCATTAAATTTCTGCCTATATGATCAAGTCATGTGCAAATTAAGACATCTTTCCTTCTTTCCTGTGTGGATTCCTCTTTCTTTTATTTACCTTTTTGTACTAGCTAGCACCTCCAGTATGATGGTGAACAGAAATGATGAGCGAAGTCTAGTTCTTGGGGCAAAAATTCATCTCTTACCATTAAGTGTAATGTAAGTTGTAGGTTTATGGCAGACATCATTAATCTGTATTCAAGGCATTCCCTTCTCTTCCTGGTTTGCTGAGAGTTTTATTGAGAATGGGTGTTTTGAGTATTAGATACTTTTTCTGAATCTGATATATCATGTCAATTGATTTTTTTAATGTTAAACCAAATGTGCATTCTTGATGTAAACACTGCTTGGTCATGATATTATTTTCTTATATTGTTGGATTTTATTTGTTATATCCTATTAAACATTGGGCTATAGCTTTGCACGATTGTTTGCTGCACTGGTTTTGGTATCAGGGTTATAATGTCCTCAAAGAATGAGTTGGGAAATATTTACCTCTCCACTTTCCTGCAAGAGTCTTTAAAAAATTGGTATTATTTCTTCTTTAAAAGTTTCTTTGAATTCACCAGTAAATCTAAATGGGTCTTGAGTTTTATTTGTGAGAATGTAACTATACACACACACACACGCACACACACACACACACACACACAGATATTCATGTTATCTATTCTTTCTTAAGTTATCTTTGGTAGTTTGTGCTTTTCCAGGAGTTTGTCCATTTTATCTAAGTTGTTGAATGTTTTGGAAAAACATGTACATATCTTTCCTTAGAGTCCTTATAATATCTGTGGAATTGTAGTCTGTAGTGATGTCAGCTCTGTTATTCTTGATATTAGTAATTCTTTCTTTCTTTTTTCCCCAATCAGTGTGGATGAGATGATTATTAATTTTATTGATCTTCTCAAAGAACCAGATTTTGGTTTATTGATTTTTCTCTTTGTTTTTCTGTTGTGTGTTTTTTTCTCCTTGATTGCTACTTTAATCTCATTTCATTTCTTTTGCTTACTTTGGAAATAAGTTCTCTCTCTCTCTCTCTTTTCCCCCAAGCTTATTAAGGTGAAAGCTAAAATTCTTGATTTGAGATCTGTGTTTTTTTCTAACATGAGCATTTGAGTTTATAAAATTTTCCATAAATATTACTTTATATGTAACTAACAAATTTTGCTATGCTGTGTTTTCACTTTCATTCAGTTGAAATACTTTACAATTTTCCTTGCAATTTATTTCTTCGATGCAGCATTATTTAGTAGGGTGTTATTTAGTTTCTAAATATCTGAAGATCTTCCAGATAGCATGCTAATATTTACTTCTAATTTAATTCCATTTTGGTGAGAAAATAAACTTTTTATGACTTGAATCTGTATAAATTTTTGAAACTTTTTTAGCACCTCCAAATATGGACTACCTTGGCAAATGTTCTGTGACACTTGAAAATAATATGTATTTTGCTGTTGGTGCTGTGTTCTACATATGTCATTTAGATCCATTTAGTTCATGATGTGGTACACATCTTCCATATCTTTGCTTATATTCTACTTGTAACAGTTACTGAAATTTCTAACTATAATGGTGAATTTGTGTAATTCTCCTTGTGATTCTACCACTTTTGCTTCATGTATTTTGAGTTCTGTTGTTAGAGGTAATTAGTACTTTACATTCTTCTGATGACATAATTTATCATTATGAAATGTCCCCTTTTAACAAATTTAATTACTTTGGTTCTGAAAGCTACAAGGCCTACTATTAATATAGCAACTATAGCATTTATTTTAGTATTGTAGCAGGGTATATCTTTTTCTATCATTTTACTTTTAACATATTTATGTCTTTACATTTAGTATGTGTTTTGTGTAAGCACTCCAGACTTCGTATGCTTTCTGTTTGCATGAACAGAATTTATAGGTTTATATATTTACAGGTTTATGTATTTTCCCCCCATTATTTATTTTTATCTCGTTTTTTTTTTATATTTGAGTTTCCTATAAATAGCCTATAATTGGGTCCTGTATCTGTTTCCACAAACTTTGATTTTGATTTAGAGCACTTATGCCATTGATAATTTAGTTATTGATATATTTGGATTGTAATCTATAATTTCACTATTTTCTCTATTTGTACTCTTTGCTTGTGTTTCCTTGTCCCTTCTTCCCCATCTTATTTTGGTTTATTTGAATATTTATAGAGTTTTATTTTACTTAATGTATGACTTTAAGCTATATCGCTTTACTCTTTTTTTTTTTTAGGGGTTGCCTGATTATTACTTTTATATTGTTTATAAATTGAGTAATCTTCATACAAACTTTAGAACAATCACTTTTTCTTGATCCTTGATTAATGTTTGATTAAAATTGAGCTGATTTAATAAGTAGTCTTACTCATAATCTTGAATAATTAAATTGCCTCTAACACTTAAAGTTGCATTACACATTTAATGATTTCAATATTCTTTTTAAGTACTTCAAATGCCAAACAGGTCCTTGCATGGAAACTTTATCTAAACATTTAAGCAAGTCTTTTAAATTAAATAAATTAAACTTAGGACATTAAATTCTAAGTATTTTAATACTATTTACAAAATTAAACAGTCTAACCTGTCTTTCAGCATCTTGTCTTACCTCTTTCAACATCAAATAAGAAGTCCTTTCCATGCTTCAAGTAAAAGTCACAAGTCTAATCTCTCCAGATGTCCTAATACTCCAAATTTGTTTTAATTTTACCACACTGTGCATAAATACACATTTATTATTCTTACATGGAAATATCTGCATTTTGGGCTTGATATACTTTTTCATCTTTATGTTTAAGTCTTTATCTTTCCAAGCTGAAGCATTACTAACTCAACTAGTAGGACTAATTTTATTATCTCAGATGGAGGATGGAGTTAAAGATCTTGATTGGTATATGATTGTGTACTGGGTATAGATTTTATAGGAGGGCAGAAGATAAAGACACTATATGATTTTAGGAAGATGCTACCATGCCAAATGTGTATATGATGACTCTTCTATTTTCTTAATAACTACTCTGTAAACAGGTGAACTCTAATATATTTCCTTCCATTGTGATAGGTTTCTCAGTGTTTCCTGGTTACTATTTAAAGTTGCAGGGCTTGATTGGATGTAATAGATCTCTTTAGGCTTTATTGAAATTTAATAGCATCATATTTTTGACATATTTTTTAATGACATTCCATTTCAATTTTACATTTCTATTCTGTATTCTCATAGCTGCATGACCTTGAGCAATTATTTAATTTCTCTCGATCTCATTTTCTTCATATGTAAGATGAAGATGGTAACAGAACAAGTTCAGAAAAGAACTATGAACATTAAATGAGGCAATACATGTAGAGTGCTTAGTGCAAGGCTGTCAGATAAGACATAATTTTAGCTAAAAATGTTATTGTTACAAAAATGCTGCTAGTGACCTTCTTAATATTAAGGCAAGGACTTTGAAGGACTTTTTTCCTAACGAGGGGGCTAGATTTGTGATGATGTCAAGCCTTAGTGAGATCAACAGCGTATTTATAGTTTCTTTCTTGTTAAGTTGCATCACTTCTTGGGTAGATTGCCCTGACATGATCTGAAAACACCCTGTTGCACATGTGTTTTTTTAGTACACTTCACTCATTGAATCTCTGTCATGTGTCACATTTGATTTTACTGCTTACTATTAGATGTTGCTCATACACAGATAAAGTAAAAATGATCATATGTGCTTGTTTGGGTTGACTTTTTGAAATAATGTAACCAGCACTGGCACTTGCTAGCATTATTAGTTAAAGTAGTAAAGCAGTGTGATGTGATGTATAGTGTTTGGTAGCACTGAAGCAACAGTTAAAGAGATTGAATTAGTGAAATGACAAGGGCTGTTATATTATAGGTTTTCTTTGTAAGATGCCCAGAGTACAAATAATAGCTACCCTAAAGTTATATTTAACTTTGGTGTTTTATTCCTCATAATCTGAAGTAAATAAGGTATTCGATTAAAGTTTCATTTAAAATAATAGTTAATGGGGCACATGGGTATCTCAGTCAGTTAAGCATCTACCTTCGCCTCAGGTCATGATCTCAGGGTCCTGGGATCGAGCTCCATGTTGGGCTCCTTGCTCAGTGGTGAGTCTGCTTCTCCCTCTGCCTTTGCCGCCTACTCATTCTCTCTCGCTCTCTCAAATTAATAAAATCTTTTAAAAAATTAAATAATAAAATAATAGTTACTTCTTCATGGTAGCATCGTCTTCGTGTTCATTAGAAACTTTGTAATTCTCAGAGCACTGCAAAATGGGTCCATGGATATATGTATGAGATGCCAAATGTTTAACTTGTTAAGGCTTAAAGAATCGGGGACTTTTGTGACTGGACAGGGCATTTGACCCTCAGAGCAAACACTTCGCTTTTCACAGGAGCTAAAAGGGAGATAACCTATCCAAACTAGCTTAATAATGAAAACGCTACAACAGAAGCGTTCATTAATTTAAAAACTTTTCCCGCATAGACTGCTATTAATTCTAAGGATATCAGTAGGGTGAAATGCTTTTAAGAGTTTTACCAACTTTTTATTAGCATACTTCTTAAAATTATTATTTAATTAACAAACCATAGCGGTTCAGAATATCAGTGGAACTTTATATTTAGGTAACTCAGTTCTTGTTTCTTGGCATTTTAGGCTTCACTGGAGCAGAGCAGTGAAAGGATTTTCTACATTTATGCTGTATGTTTTCCTGTCCCCAGGTTACATTAGCTTCTGCTTTAGAGTTTCACAGTTTTAGTTTGTTTTAAAGTTACTCTTTTAATACTCACTTAACATACTGAACCTAATTAAATGTAGTCATGAAATCTATACTTGAGTGAAGACAGTGGAATTAAACTCACAGTTGAAATTTAATTTTATTCTAGTTACTTTACAAACAAAGCAGTAAAACTTCCAGGTCATTATAAAACTTGGCAAATAATACCTTTATAAAATGTGCATCGTGCCATTTTGAGGTATGATATTTCTTTTGGAATTAAAATTTTAAATGATGGTTTTTTATTTAGTATAAGAGAAGATCAAAGGTAATGATACAGAAGCCCTCTTCCAGTTCTTTGATCACTGTTATTTTGCTATTTGTATACCTTACTTATATTTTGTATGTACCTTTTATTCTTAGTACCTTTGACTACTTAACAATATATAATGCTATTTAAGCTTAGAGGGACATTTTTATTGTAAGTCCAATTAATTTTGGCTAAGTATATAGTGTCTTTTCCCAAGGGTTGCTAATCAATTTTCATTTAAAAATAGAATGAACTAATAATTCTCTAGAATCTATCATCCTCAGGCAGAGAATTTACTACTAAGTTTGCATCTCCACCAAAACAGAGTTATGCCTTCATAAAGATTCATCAGTATAAGTGATTGATGGCAACAATGTCTTAATTGTTTTGGACATAAAATTTTTCTACCAAGTGATTTCTGAAACTGCTGTAAGGAATATCCTGCCACCATCGCACGGTAGAAACAGCATCTCAGTGATGTTATATTTATCTTCTGAAAACAAAAACTATTTTAACTTATGGTTTCTTCAGAAAATATCTTTACATTCTACAGTGATGAACATGTTGAGGACAGACCATGCAAATTCTCAGTTCAGAGCCCATGTATGAACTTTCATAAAGATGTATATGATTTCCACATATCCATGCATTCCCTGATTTACATTGTAAATCCTATCAGTTCATCCCCTTACCCATCCCTAAGACATATCCCATTAAAGCATTCTCAGGGTTTTTTTAAATCAAGAGATACGAAGCAAGAGCCAGCCCAACTTGGAGATACTGTACTTATTTTCCCTATTTTATTTTTTATTTTTTTAAAGAATTTATTTATATGACAGAGAGAGATTACAAGTAGGCAGAGAGGCAGGAAGAGAGAGAGGAGGAAGCAGGCTCCCCACTGAGCAGAGAGCCCAATGCAGGGCTCGATCCCAGGTCCCTGAGATCATGACCTGAGCCAAAGGCAGAGGCTTTAACCCACTGAGCCACCCAGGCGCCCCTTCGCTGAAACTTTTCTTAATTTCACTGAAATATTTTTATTTGTTTCTCTTAGTAAATCCCTTTCTATTCTTAAATAATATAATTTTATTAATTTTTATTTAATGAGGTTAAATATTCTAGCATCTTCTATGGAAGATGAATAATTAGTATGGTTTCACTGTCATCCCCTACTTCCATTTCTGCTATAACCACAGTATACCCTGTATCATGTGTCTTCCTTCTTGCTTACGTTTATTTAAGAAATTGATAGGACCATGTAATAAAAGTCCTTATATATTTTTATAAGAAGATGGATTTTATTTTATATGAGATGTGGCACAATTAAAATTTTTTGCATAGAAGAATGGCATAAACTGATTTTATTTCTAAAAGATCATTTCTTTTACTGTGTAGATATATATAAGGAAGGCAAAAATGAGGGGTGTCTGGGTTGGATAGTTTTCTTTTTTAAGATTTTATTTATTTATTAGAGAGAGAGAGAGGGAGCATGAGAGGAGAAGGGGCAAAGGGAGAAGCAAACTCCCTGCTGAGCAGGGAACCTTACATAGGGCTTGATTGCAGGACCCCAAAATCATGATATGAGCCTAAGGCAGACGCTTAACTGGCTGAGCCACCCAGATGCCCGTCTTGCACAATTTTTGATTTAAAGTTTATTTCATCTGATATTAGAATAACTATATAAGCCCTCCTTCAGTTACTAATTTGCATGGGATCTAATTTTACATTTTTTCCTCTTTAATTTATTTGTGTCTTTGGAACTAAAGTATCTTACAGACAGCGTATAGTTGGATAACACTTTTTTTCTTTTTAAATTCTATTCTGCCAAATCTCTGCCTTTTGATTGGGGGGTTTAAACCATTTACATATAGAGCAATGACATTTATATATTTATATATACTTACATATAAAGTAATTACTGATAAGGAAGGACTTCTGCGATTTTCCCTTTTTTCCCCTGTATGTCTTATCTAATTATTGTTCTTTTTTTCCTCCATTACTGCCTTTTGTGTTTAATTACTTTTTTTGTAGGGTACCATTTTGACTGTCTTCTCATTTCTTTTTTGTATGTTTTTGAAGTTTTTTTCTTAATGGTTAACATGGGGATACAGTCAGTATCTATACTTATAAGAAGTTACTTTGAATTAGTACCTACTTAAATTTGACAGTATATAGTATCTCTGCTCTTATGTAGCTCAATCTCTCCCTCTCTCCTGTGCGTAATTACCATAATTACATCTTTATATATTATATGCCCATTAACATAGACTTATTTATTCATTTATTTTTAATTAATATAGGAGACAAAGTTATTACAAACCAAATATACATTAATACTCATTCTTTACATTGACCTATACCAATTTTTTTTTAACTGGTGTTCTTTATTTCTTCATATGGCTTGGGTTCACTCTCTAGTGTTGTTCGATTTGGTTAAAGGATCCCTTTAGCACTTCTTATAGGGCAGGTTTACTGCCAACACTGTCCTCTGCTTTCGTTTTTCTGTGAATGTCTTTATTTTCTCCTTCATTCTTGAAGCTTCCTTTTGCTGGATATGGAATTCTTATTGACAGGTTTTTTCTCAGGACTTTAAATATGGCATCCACTACCTCCTGACTTCCAAGGTTTCTGATTACAAACTGGCCTCTAATCTTATTGAGGATCGTTTGGACACAATAAGTCATTTTTTCTTGCTGCTTTTAAAACTCTTTCATTGTCTTTCAATCATTCGATTATAGGTCTTGGTGTGAATATTTTTTGCTTTATACCACTTGGAATTCTTTGAGCTTCTTGGGTGTATAGATATATGTCTTTCGTCAAATTTTGGAATTTTGAAGCTATTTCCTTCAAAATTTTTTCTCTCACCTTCAGTGCTTAGCCAGACCATGTACAATCCTGCCTGAGCCTCCACATCTTGCTTACCTAGAGACTAAAATATAGCCAGCAGAGGAAACTTACGGTCTTCTTGGATCTTTTCTGAGTGTGTGCTTGGCCTTCTGGAGTTGCTGGTGTAAGAATTTAAAATCTTTATTCCTAGTGTATCCCCTTCCCTAACTTCTTCTTTTCTGTGTTTTCTGGTCTTTTCCGCTGCTTGCCTTATCTATGTACCTTGCACCAGGTTGCGATAGGTATCATATGCCTTTCAGTGCTTCCAACAAATGCCACAGAGAGATCACTCCAGCCCTGACAGAGTTTCCAAAGAAGGTAAAATAAGTGCAAATCCCTGAGCAGATTCATTAGGGAATGACAAGACTGGGTCCAGTGCATCATCATAATTATTTGAGAACAAAGTCTGTGTTCTTGTTCTGACTTTCAAAGATAACCAAAAAGCTTAAAAAAAAAAAAAAAGGAGCTGCCATTCCTGTGGCCATCTCTAAGCTAGATAGTAGAGGATGGTAGGCAGGTATGCAAAATGCCACAACATGCTCTTACCAAAATCTAGCAGATTCTTTTTTCATTAAGCACTCCCCTGATTGTTTAAGTTTCTTGTTAGATTGCAAGTGTTCTGCAAAAGTTGATTCAGATGGTTTTTTCCAGATTAGTCATTGTTTTAGTTGAGGAATGGAACTCCATGGCTCCCTACACGTCCATTCTTAATGACATCACCCCATTTTTAACTAATAGTATTATTTACATGAATGGTACTTATTTATTTATTTCTTATTTGAGAGGTGGTGGGGGGCAGGGGACCAGAGGGAGAAGGAGAGAGAAACTCAGGCGGACTCTGTGCTCAGCGCAGAGACCAACACTGGGCTGTATCTCACAACTGTGAGATCGTGCCCTGAGCCAAAACCAAAAGTCAGATACTTCAGCGACCGCACCAGCCAGGTGCCCCATACTCATTTATTTTTAATAGACCAACACTTTCAAAATGCTTTAGAATACATTGAATTTGGCCAATACCCTCAGATTCCCAAGATACTTTCATGTAATTGTCATATTAAGAGCAAAACAATGTAATGAGGGGGTTTCTAAAGAGGTTAAGCTATACTCTTTGCAAACACCACTAAAATAACATTGAATAGATTTTTAAAAACAGTCAAATCCACAAAGATGAAGGAAACTGAAGAGAAAAAAATAGCAACAAAGTCTCGGATATTGCAATTTTGAAGCTTATATTGTAACTGACAGGGGTGACTGGAGAATATGAAATAAAGCTAACAATACAAGAACCCCAACATGCTTGCTCTGAAAACCCAGCAGATAATCAGGAGTAATAGCCCAAGGTCCCTCTCAAAATGAGGGGTGAATGTGGGTATGTAAATAGGAATATATCAATTGATGCATTGTTTCATAAGTTGCTGGATCACTGGTATTATCCCTGTCATACACACATACACACACACACACACACAGAGTGCCAACAAAAGACTAGAGGTTTATTTTCTGGAGAAGCGGATTCAAATTGAATTTGAGCTGGTGAACACCAGGTAGAGATACCATAGGTGAAAGGAAAATCAAATCAATTCTAGGTACTGCAGAGTGGATCACTTATTCCTCCTTCACCATTAGGTTTCCATAGTCATGGTGATGTCCAGGCAGGAGGAAATTGATAGATATTTTTTCCTTTGGGAAATGTAGCCCCAGAGAAACAATATAAATACACTATTGTTCAGTGTTCCCTCATTGGAGTGGCTCAGGAAGGTCACTCTGTAGTAAATCCAACAAATTAAAACTTCCTTGCTCTGTACCATAGAGTTTCTTTTAAACTTTTCACCACTGCCTTAAATATGGGAAGACATATGTGGAGTCCTCACCATCGGAGACAGGTTTTAACATGAAAGACCAAGATTAAAACAAAGAGAAAANAGGGCGCCTGGGTGGCTCAGTGGGTTAATGCCTCTGCTTTCGGCTCAGGTCATGATCTCAGGGTCCTGGGATCGAGGCCCGCATCGGGCTCCCTGCTCAGCGGGGAGCCTGCTTCCCCCTCTCTCTCTCTGCCTGCCTCTCTGCCTCCTTGTGATCTCTCTCCCTCTGTGAAATAAATAAATAAAATCTTTAAAANAAATGTGAAAGGCACAGAGAAAAAATTTTATTTCCCCTCTAGTCCTTGATTGGCCAGGTTATTTATTTATTTATTTAATTTTCTTTTTTCTTTTTTTTTAATGCATTGGTACACACAGGACATTATTTTGTGTTTATAAAGATTTTAATTGGAAGTTTTGTTTTTATGTCTACATCAACTTTATCAAGTTTTGGCATTAAAATAATTTATGGTAACTTCTAGTCATTTCCTAAAATATTGGGAAATGTAATGATAAAGGCACTATATTTTTTTTCCCCAAGCCTTACCTAATAAAATATTAAGTTTATCTGGTCCTGGTCATTTTTGATAGCTATTAGTGTGTTTGTGTGTATTGGGGATAAAGGGTTAGGCACTGTGGAGAGATAGAATATTCTTTAATGACTTTATTATTTTCTTAAATTCAATTGGCTAATGCATTTTATTTTTCAGTTATTGTGTTAGATTTGTTGATTAAATTTATACTATTAAAGTTAATTTAGCTTATTCATTTATAAATAAAAACATACCGAATTACTTATTTTAAATGTTGGCTCTTAACATTATAAGTGTTAAATTATACTGGTGTTAAATTATACTTTTACTTGTAACTTTGCTTTTAATATTTTACCGATTTTTAAAAAAATTTTCTTATCTTGACAGTCTGCATAATATTTGGGAGAAGAAATGGTGTTAAAGATGAAAAGTAAAATATCTATATTGCTCCATATGCTTTTCATGATTTTTGACATCTGAAATAAGTTTACCTAAAACTTCCTTTGAGACATAACTGTAATTATTTTAAATGTGTGCTGAAAGCCTCTTCTTTTCTTTGCAATGATTCTATAATATTCGATACACTGATTACTTTTGCTGTCAGTAAATTCAGCAATTGTTTGTAGTGTATAAAATCACAACAAAATACTTTAGGACAGCAAAGGAAGGCCACATAGTTAAACCACCTGGTGAATTTAGGTGGCCTGAACACCATTACCCAAGTTGGAATATTTCCATTCTAGCAGCACTAATGCCTGTGGTCCTGAGAAGTCTCTTTGATCTGTAGTAAACTTAGTTGTTTAGGTATTTAGTTTGCTTTCTTTATAGCTTGCTAATTCAGTTCTGTTTGAAGTTCAGAATCATTCAGAGTGAAAATAATTTTCATTCCCACAAAGCATTTGCTACAGAAATCCCATGCATATGGCATATGGTATCAGTTTTCAGTTTCAAAAGCAATTCATCAGGTGAAAATATAACTTTATGGTTTAAGAGTCATATTTACCACAAGCTAAAGGCATAGTTTAGAATATATGCCCAACTGTTTTATAAAAGTATGAACAGTTTCAAGTACTTTTCAGTGGGGAAGATTAAAATAATGACAGTTCTCAGAGTACAATACTGTGATTTAGTAGAACACAGAGTACAGTAGCACTTCTTTCCTACATAATAGAAATGAGGTATGCAGTTATTTTATTTTGGAAGAGAAGGGACGTGTTAAATTAAAAAATATTTTAATGTTGGAGAATTAATCAAGGTCTTATCATGACGATAGCTATAGAATATTACCAGACACCAGTGTTGATATCATGTCATGAATAGACTCTACTTGATCCAACTTTAACAGATACTCTTAAAGATGCATTTAACAGATTTGGAGTGCCAATGTCTTCTCATTGGTAGGAGCAATGAATGATCCCTTAGTAGGTAGGTGTAGTCTTAACTGTTTCTGTCTCATACTCTAACGAGACAACGTGAATTATGGTAGAAGTAAGAGTGAGATTACATGATGAGGAAATGATCACTGAAATCTCCCTTTTATTTAAGAAATTGAGTCATTGCATAACCCTGAACTTTTTATATATCCCCAGTATCTGGGGTAAATTCTCGTTATTGTTGGCTAGTCTTTGCTTCATTTCTGTCTTCCCTCAGATCTCTGCAAGGGCAATGATACAAGTTGAGGTATAATACAGAAAATTTCAGATTTTATCCAAATGACATAAATCTTTTTTGTCTCCTAAACAAAACCTCATTCAAAACGTGCCGTAGATGATAAAGGAGAACCTAAGTCATCCTCTGCTTGGCCTTGCCCTTGTTTCCTTTAGTAGCCTTTCATGAACTCTGGAAAAAGAATCAGTTGTCCCTAGCAGTCAAACAAAATAATGTGTTTTGGTTTGTTTTAAAATAAAGGTTCATCCTGCAACTAATTACAGTACTTAAATATACCTTTGGAAAGATATGTCTGATCTGACTTGCTATCCTTTATTTGATTTACATAGTTTGTGCATTGGAGATCATACATTTTGGTGTAAATTAGAGTGTGGTACAACGAAATGGATTCACTACACTTAGAAGTACATGTTATTTCCTATATGATGCCAGCTGCTTGGTTTAGAAATGTCTGCTTTGGGTACTATGAACAGAGAATTTGAATACTATTACAGACCTAAGCTCCATCTCCACTATCAAGGATTTTTAGTTCTGACAAATAGAAGCATCTTGCTAGATCAGACAGTTTGACAGTTGAAGATCTCATCCCTTACAACTGTGTCATTGACATAGTCCCATGCATAGTGTGATGATAATGCACTTAAAACTTACCTGTTCTCTATAAATACCAGGAGTAGCTTTAATTTCATTGCTAATTTTTATGATTTCAACAATTATATCTGCCATTAGTATATTTTAATTATTAGATAGTAAAACATATTGCTAAAATAACATACTGTTAAAATAAATTTTTAGCAAGGAATCCAAATGAGAAGTAGTAAGTGAAATTACATCAAGCCCCAAACTCTAAGATGACATTTTTAGTGACATTTATGATGGAATCTCAGGGTCAGATATTATCTCTTATTTGTTTTCTATTTAGAAGTATGGAAAAGGTAGTTATGGACATTGGGGAGGGTTTGTGCTTTGGTGAATGCTGTAAAAGATGTAAGCCTGATGATTCACAGACCTGTACCCCTGGGGCAAAGAATAAAAATAAAAATAATAAAAAAAAGAAGTATGGAAAAGGTAGGCAAAGTTTAATAAAGCAATAATTTTAGAATCAAATCCTTTGATGAATGACATTTGGGATTTATTTGTTTTCTTTTCCCCCTTAATCACATCCACCCCCTCCTCATTTTTTTAAAGTGATCAGATTGTTGATCGTACAAACAGAAGAAACTTGAATCAGCCTTTTCCTCTGCCAAGTGATTTTATATCAAGACTGATGAGTAGTTTCTTACAGTTCATTCTTAGTACTGCACATGGTCCTTTTTTTAAATTTTTCATTAATTACGCATCCAATATTCAGGAGAAAATATTAAGGAAAATAGCATGATGTTTAGTTTTAAAAATTCTTTTTTTTTTAAAGATTTTATTTATTTATTTGACAGAGAGAGATTACAAGGAGGCAGAGAGGCAGGCAGAGAGAGAGAGGAGGAAGCAGGCTCCCTGCTGAGCAGGGAGCCCGATGCNCTCGATCCCAGGACCCTGAGATCATGACCTGAGCCGAAGGCAGAGGCTTTAACCCACTGAGCCACCCAGGCGCCTAGTTTTAAAAATTCTTATTAAATCAGTGTGGGGTCCAGTTGAAACCTCTGATAGGGGGGCACCTGGGCAGCTCAGTCAGTTAAGCGTCTGCCTTCAGCTCAGGTCATGATCCCACAGTCCTGTGATCGAGTCCCACATCCGGCTCCCTGCTCAGCAGGGAGCCTGCTTCTCCCTCTGCCTGCTGCTCCCCCTGCTTGTGCTCTCTCTCTCCCTCTCTCTCACAAATGAATAAATAAAATCTTAAAAAAAAAAAAAAGAAAGAAACCTCTGATAGGGCCCTTTAATGATTTGTTGCCATAAGTTTCATTGACACTAACCAGGCCCTATTTATAGTTACATATTTATAGTTACATAAACCATTTTCTCTGGTCTGCTAATTAAGATTCTGTGGCGGTGTACTCATTTCTTATATCTGATTCCAATATCTTTGTTCGTATGTTCCAATATTTCTTCTTACAATTTGAGGAATCACCTATACAGTCATAAATGTGTTTTGGTATGGTATGGTTTATACACCTTCAAGTGTCAGTAATTGAAACTTTGAAAAATTTCTATGTAATATTCATTGTTGGTTGGTTATCAGTAGTGCTGATATGTTATGAAAAAAAAAACCAAACCTTGACTTTATATGAGCTTGATATTTACCTGGTGTAGAAAATACCCCTTTTTCTTGAATTTGAATGACTTTTCGATACATGCTGTCATTAAAAATTTAAGCAAGCTCATTACTTTAAAATATTTTAATACAGAACATTTTCTTTTTTCCCCCTCTCTTTTTCTTCTTCTTCTTTCTTTTTTTTTGTAAGTAGTCTCCACACCAAGTGTGGAGTCCAACACAGGGTTTGAATTTACGACCCTGAGATCAAGACCTGAGCTGAGATCAGGAGTCAGATGCTTAACCTACTGAGCCACCCAGGCACCCCCAGAACATTTGTTTTCTTATAATTTAAGTTTCAAAAAAATAAAAGGGCAGAGATACAAAAACTAAGGACATTTTTATTTTTTATATGAAGGGGATATATTGGAGTTTCTTTTTATGGAGTTGTAACATTTGATTCTTTAATTAAAACTGATTTATTAAGAAATATCTGACAGATGTTATATTTGCAAGGTTGATAATACGAGGGTCTATTTTATCTTTTTGGTTGGGTTTTGTTTTGTCGTTAGATAAATTGAGAGCTTGCCCCGTGTTCCAAAGGCCTAATTTTCTCCAAATAAATGTATTAAATCTGCTGCTAGAAAGCTCATTGGAAGTGAACACTTGATTGAGTCTGTGGGGAACAGTTCCCTACTGAGCCTTTACAGAAGAACAAATGTTTAAAGAAGAATGGAAAGTAGAACAGACACAAAGTTAAAAGACAAATGTGCAGACTCCTGCTTTTAATGGTATTCAAGAGTTTAGCAAGCCATTAACTTTAGTGCTGTGGAATTGCTGAAAGGGTTTAAAAATAAAAAGTGGTGGCTATTGAGGGACTAAGATGCTGAAGGACCCAGAGAGATCATTTGCTACTGGAAAGGATCTCCAAGCATGGGTAATCGGAGTCTATTGAAAAGAAATATGGAAATGCTAATTGATTCTCCCTGAAATTAGAGTGGCTATTGCAGAGAAGGAGGACAAGTAAATTAGCAAATCCTTAATGTTTTAAATATTGGAAAAGATGCTTTGTAAATCTTCATAATCGATCTCAAATTTCATATTTAATAAGAGCAATTACCTTTGTGCAAATAAATTTTTTATTTTGTTAGTCACCATTCAGTACATCATTAGTTTTTGATGTATTGTTCCTTGATTCATTGTTTCCATATAATACCCAGTGCTTCATGCAATCCATGTCCTCCTTAATACCCCAAAGTGAAAAATTTTCAGTGTTATTGGTAACTTACTTAGCACATACTAGGAAAAATATCCCATGAAATACTATATTTTATCCAGCCAAAGTACCCATCCCTGGTACACTTCTACATCCTGAGGACTGGGTAACTTCAGTGTATAATCTCCAGTGTCCTACTACCCATTTTGTCATTCATTCTCCATCTCTGTCTTACAAATTTTAAAATATCACAAAGAGCTAGATATCTTGTTCTGTTGAAAATGAGACATCCAGTTTTAATCCTGGGGTAGTTATCAAGTTTTCTACTATCTGGCATGCCCATACTATTTTTAATTTTTAAAAAAATGATAAAAAGGGATCTGCTTTTCCTTTAAGCCTGCTATTTATAAAGTGGAGGGAAAAATTATGCCTCAGTTTGATTAATTGGCGATGAAGACGGTTTACTATAAATCTTTGCCTGTGATTCTTCTTTGTATGAAAGGAAACTGATTTGGAGCCAAGTTACCAGCAGGAAGTGAATGTGCTTTACTGTTTCACTTATTTAGAGATAAGGGTTGGATTGAAGCCATCTATGGAAAAGCTACCATACATGGTTTGTGATCAGAGAGAGCATTGAAGATGAAAACAGAAACTTGCATCCGACCGAGAAGGTGAATGTGCAGCCCAGGACAGAAAGGAAATAAGAAAGTTTTTTTGACTTAATGCCTGCTAGGTAGCAGATATTTTTACATGCACTAATCCACTTGATCCAAAGTTAAACACTCTAAAACACCAAGAAAATAGTACATGTATAAAAACATGGTAGTATAATTAACTTAAGAGTATGGTTCGGAGTCAGATTACTTGAGTTAGAATCTTTGTCATAGACTAGTTATGTGATGTTGGATAGAATACTTATTTTTATGTGCCTTCCTTATTTGTAAAATAATAACATCAATAAATTTCATAAGGGTTAAAGGAGTTACTATTTGTAGGACTTCTGGACAATGCTGAGCACATAAGTACTAGGTGAATGTTTGCTACAACTACTAATAAAGGATAAAGATTTAATATCATGAAGCACTGCCTCATATCTCATTATAATCTTAAAAGATGCTATTTAAGCATAATTTGAAAAGCAAATGTTGTATCTGACTTAATAGTATCAATATTATTAGTAATTAATATTACTATTAATAAAATATTTCCTTTCATAAAATATTTATAAAATTGTTTTCAGTATTACAAAATAGTAGATTTGCTATTAATTGATTATGTGTTATAGCAAAGTAATACAGGTCATGTTGATGATATACCTAAACAACTGACTAAACTTTTAATTACATTCCTACCTGGTTTTCAGTTTGCCTCCTACTGCATGGAGTTTTAGGACATTCAGATTCCTGTAAAAGGGAACTGGATTCCTTTGCCATCATTGTTTTCAGGTATTTTGGCTTTACAGGTAAGGGCTGGGAATTTACATTATTAAAAGTTTCTAAAGGCTGAATAACAGTAAGTTAGGATATAAGATATTAAAAAATCTACATGAGAAGAGTTTGTAGAAGGATTTCAGAAAGTCTTGAGGCAATACTGTTGCTTGTAGACACTGAAATCCAACTAGCAACTATATAATAGATACAAGTTGTAAAGCCATATCTAAGTGTGTGGTGTAAGAGTTTCCATTCTATAAGTTGTTTCAACTCTATAAGAAATTATGATATATTCTATTATTAAATGCCTTTGAATACCAATGAATAATTAATTTCTTTTTTGTTGAGCTGTTTCCATATATCATATGAAAATATTTGTTTTCACACGTCAGGTTTATATTCTTTTATTTGGAGAAAATGCTTTTTTTTTAATTTTATTTTTTCAGTGATCCAAGATTCATTGTTTATGCACCACACCCAGTGCTCCATGTAACACGTGTCCTCCTTAATACTCACCACCAGGCTCACCCCCCCACCCCCTTCCCCTCCATTACCCTCAGTTTGTTTCTCAGAGTCCACAGTCTCTCATGCTTCATCTCCCCCTCCGATTTACCCCAATTCACGTTTCCTTTCCTTCTCCTAGAGTCCTCCATTTTATTCCTTATGTTCCACAAGTAAGTGAAACCATATGATAATTGACTTTCTCTGCTTGACTTATTTCACTCAGCATAATCTCCTCCAGACCCGTCCATGTTGGTACAGAAGTTGGGTATTCTGAGTAATATTCCATTGTGTATCTGGACCACATCTTCTTTATCCATTCATCTGTTGAAGGGCATCTCAGCTCTTTCCACAGTTTGGTGATTGTGGACATTGCTGCTATGAACATTGGGGTACATATGGCCCTTCTTTTCACTACATCTGTATCTTTGAGGTAAATACCCAGTAGTGAAATTGCTAGGTCATAGGGTAGCTCTATTTTTAATTTTTTGAGGAATCTCCACACTGTTCTCCAAAGTGGCTGCACCAACTTGCATTCCCACCAACAGTGAAAAAGGGTTCCCCTTTCTCCATATCCTCTCCAACACTTGTCGTTTCCTGTCCTGTTGATTTTGGCCATAACTGGTATAAGGTGGTATCTCAATGTGTTTTTGATTTGAGTTTTCCTGATGGTTAGTGATGATGAATATTTTTTCATGTTAGACAATGCTTTTTAAAAATTTTTAAGCTCTATGTATTATTTCTAAAATGGGTCAAGAATGACAGGTTCAAATAATTTGAAATATCTTTTGCTTTTGATGTTGAATAACTGCTGACATCCTATTTTATTAATATATTTTATTTTAAATATGGAAATTCATGTCTTTGTAGTAGATGAAAATGGGATCTTAATGTTTTATAAGCAACTTCTTTTTCCATTTAGAATAGTAAGTAGGCAATGAATTATTATTAAATTTCTTCAGTATAGCTTAGCACACTGGAACATTTATAACTTCTTTAATTATTCTGTAATATTTTATGCATATAGATTAAGTTGTTAACTACATAAAAAGAGGTAATAATTATTTTAATAACAATAATGTATGAGTTGATGTTTTTCTTGACTATACAGCAGGATAAAAAAAGGAACTGATTTAAAACCTTTAATGAAAAATTATATCTGTATTTAATATTCTTTTCCTTGTGCACAAGTAATTACATTCATTAAAATTTTAATTTTGAGCAATATTGCCTAGATAAAATTAAGTAAACATCTCCGGTTAGTATCTGTTTATATACTGAACGTCATTACCTTTTAGCCTTCATTTCTTGCAATCTACATTCAATTATAATTATTTTTTCTCATTTAATGCTTACCCATTTTGTAATAATGCTGCAAGTTCTACAAAACCATATAGAGCTGTAAGAAAATGTGAAATATTTATTATACATGTAAAATAAGCTTTGTATATTCATCTAAACTAAGTTTCAAGTTGATAACAGCAGCCTTCTTTAAAACATTTACATTCGTATTCCTTGAGGTATATAGCCCTTGAAGAAGTAGCTGTTTTAGATAAAGGTTACATATCATTTGCCAAATTAATTCAATATTTCTTGCTACTATACAGATAATTCTTGATATATAATTCTTGATATTTCATTGGGTGATTGCTAAATTAGCTTCTTTTTATCCATGGAGTTGAGACTGAGCAATGATCCCAAGGAAGCACAGTTCATCTTTAAAGATGAATTTACCTCAATTTTTTTTAATCTATATGAAAGAAGGAATTGAATATTTCACGTTTTCCTTCAGAATCTTCCCCGTGTTGCTTTGACAGTGACAACTTTATTATAGATTGTACTTTCTGTACTCTGATGATATATGTGACGAAAGGAAGATAAAAAACACGAGAGGAAAAAAGATTTAGAGGGTGGAAGAGCATCCAATAATCATAATAGAAAGTTGGATATCTCTTGTGGTGACTTTTAAAATTCAGGTTAATATGGAGGAAACACAATTAAAAAAAAGAAAAGACTAGAGATTTACCTCCCCTAAGGCAGGTTAGTTCATACTGAGTTTTTCCATCCAATTCTGATTTTACTTTTACTGTCCACTTATAATGAGTACCACCTTTATTTTTTTTTTAAGATTTTATTTATTTCACAGAGGGAGAGAGATCACAAGGAGGCAGAGAGGCAGGCAGAGAGAGAGGGGGAAGCAGGCTCCCTGCTGAGCAGAGAGCCCGATGCGGGCCTCGATCCCAGGACGCTGAGATCATGACCTGAGCCGAAAGCAGAGGCTTTAACCCACTGAGCCACCCAGGTGCCCTGAGTACCACCTTTATCTCCTTTTTTTTTTTTTTAAAGGTTTTATTTATTTGACACACAGAAAGAGATCACAAGTAGGCAGAGAGGCAGGCAGAGGGAGAGGGGGAAGCAGGCTCCCTGCTAGGCAGAGAGCCCGATGTGGGCCTCGATCCCAGGACCCTGGGATCATAACCTGAGCTGAAGGCAGAGGCTTAACCCACTGAGCCACCCAGGTGCCCCGAGTACCACCTTTAAAGAGATATCTGCATTTTGCTTCTATTTTCAGTATGTTCATTATGAGTCCATACAGCAGTCTTAATGTATGGCAGTCTAAATGAATGTGAGACTGATAGTATTGATCATATTTACCATAGTTCTTAGTTATCATATTATTATCGTTTTGCTTTTCTGCTGCAAAATTTATAGAATTTTAAGTTTAATTTAGTCTAACATAAGAAATTAGAACTTTGAGGGCTCCTGGGTAGCTCAGTGGGTTAAAGCCTCTGCTTTCGGCTCAGGTCATGATCTCAGGGTCCTGGGATCGAGGCCTGCATCGGGCTCCCTGCTCAGCGGGGAGCCTGCTTCCCCCTCTCTCTCTGCCTGCCTCTCTGCCTCCTTGTGATCTCTCTCCCTCTGTGAAATAAATAAATAAATAAATCTTAAAAAAAAAAAGAAATTACAACTTTGAGATGAGCTGTATGTGTCTGTTTTCACTTTCACATGATTCTGAATATCAATCAAAATGAATGTTGTGATATATTTGTAGATGGGCCATTCCTAATCAACAAGGTAAATATGTTAGTCATGGATAATATAACCATAACCCAGAAATTAAAATAAATCATCTTTCAGGCAAGATGTTAGAGAAATGAAGGAGGAAAAAAGGCAGATCCTTAGAGAAGAATTTGCCATGCCAGTATAATGTCTTATTTTTTGTTCCCTTTTTTTCTCGATCAGGTTTATAATATCTGAGCAGATAATTTCAAAATATCCAAGTATCCAAAGATATAGTCACATCTATATCTTATGTATTGCAGAAGTGCTTGGAAGATTTTGAAAGTTCTCATTTTATGTCCACAACTCAGGCAATGGGGAAGGGGATATTACTACTTAGAAAGCAAGTGACAGAACCCAGTGGGAGGGGGGAAAAAAAACCAAACATAAATCGTTCTGCTACTTCAGCTTCTATGAAAAAGGCGAAGAATATTGAGTAGCTAGAAGAATAATGCTTGTAAATTCCATTTGCTTACTTAATATGTGTTTTATTTTTAACACTTATTTTCAGAATACCCGAAATATTTTATTTTATGAGGAATAGGGATAAATGCCCATTCAGAAGACTATAGACAAGTATTGTTAGAAATTATAAATATAGCTGTCATAGGTTTGTAAAAATCTAGATTAGGATGTGATTAAAAATTGATGTTACAAAGTCATTGATTGCATTGTGGAAGAAAAAAAATGAGTGATGAGCTAAATGCAAGCAAAACATGATAGAGATAAGGTAGCTCATGAGGAAAATTATAACAGATTTTATTTTTAATACATAATATTGACATGATAGAGTATTGAGGTAAATATATAGAGAAGATTGTTATATAATTGGGCTCAGGAGAGATGTGTATCATTCTAGTTTCACACACATCCTGCCTACACATGAATGGCATATCCACATGCATACGTGAGAATATATATGCACATATACATTTTCACGCATGAGAATAGAGGTATAAATCTGTAGATATGTACATTTGTAGGCATTAATATGTCACATGAATAGAGATAAAGGGAAGCTGTAAAGTTTTTATGACCTCTGAAAAAGAAATACAGTTCAAGACATGGAGTGCTGAAGACAGCCTCAAAGCATGTTCCTTTTCAAGGAGTATGGTGGACAAATGGAGTGGGGGAGGAGGTGTGTGATGTGGAAGGAAGCTTAGTATACTGCAGCCATCCAGTGTCATAGAAACAAAGGAGGAATTTTCTAAAACACTCAGTGTGTTAAAGTAGGAACTCACTGGAGCCTTCATCGCTGCTATTAGAGTCAACCACTGAGAGTTCAGTTATAGAGGGTGAAGAAACAGGAGCTGTGAGGAATGGGGTGAGCTGGTATGCATTATCAGTTTAAAAGTTTGCCAGTGAGAGAAATGACTGAAAAAGTACCTTGAAGTTTTTTCCTCAATTGTTTGTGTTTATATTTTATGATTTGTATTTCAGAGGAAATAGTATAAACTTCTTGGAATTGCCACTAATCTGAAAACTTCAGGTAAATAATTGAACAGTATACACAGAAATTAGGAGCTATAGCCAGCCTTGCTTGGATTTGTCACGTACTCCCTTGTTCATGGGGCTGTAGAGAGTCCACAGGTGTCTGGAGGCTCGGGTTTCTCGTATGTTAAACAGTGTGTCCTGCTTTATTGTAGAACGTGATAAAAATGAATTCCATAGATGAAGTGCAACATTAAAATGAACTGCATCGATAACAAGGAAATCCATTTATCACATGGAATCTACAATTTTCGGAGTTAGTGCAGAAGTAGGGTAAGGGAGATATAGATAAAGGAAGATATTCTTAAGTTAGACTAGGCATGGCTCAGTTATAAGCAAGGAATGAAGAGCCATGCTGTGGAAAGATTACATCTTTAAGGCTTAGATGGATTTTTCTTTCTTTCTTTTTTTTTTTTAAGAGAGAATGCACACATGTGAGGGGGAGAGGGGCTGATGGAGAGGGAGAGAGAGACTCTTAAGCAGGATCTATGCTTAACATGAAGCTTGACTTGGGGCTTGATCTCAAGACCCTGAGATCATGACCTGAGACAAAATCAAGAGTCGGACACTTAATCCACTGAGCCACCCAGGCGACCCAAGACCTACGTGGGATTTTAATGGATAAAGTTCATAAAGAAAACAAAGGATGAGATCACAACGTATATTAAGAATTAAGACAACTTTCATTTTGTTAATTTATGTTATTTGCTTTGGTGGAAAAAAATATCCAGAAAACATAGGTAGTACTTAAAGGAGAGCAGTGAACTAGATGTGGGGTTGAGACAGGCGTTCAGGCTGCTTCAGCTCAGATTTCCAGTGTTATATGATTATAAAATAGATTGGGTAGTGTAAATTTTTATTTCTGTCATGCAACTCTGTTGTTTTACGTCAGTTGTGTCAAACTAAGCTGGCAGCTATATACAGTGAATGCCTGTTTATAAGATATTAAAACATGGTTAGAGTTGGATGGAATTTCTGAAATTTGAGAGAAAAATGAGATCAAGAATAATGATTATGTCTTTGAAACAAGGATAAATGTGAACTACCTGTTAAGGTTTATATATGTATTGACCGTAGAGATTTATGAGAAACTTCTAATAATTGTTCACTTTCATATTAACAGGGAGGCATAGCAAATGCTGATCATGATTCAGAGTGAAGGTGATGGAGAAACTCCCTGTAATCATTAGTTTACGTATCTCCTCCTACTCCTCCAGCACCAGAAGTGCTGATAAACAGTAAAATGGACAGATTTAAATTTTAGTACTGTCTACCTTTTAGAGATACCAATTTAAAGAATGAAAAATAGAGAATATTTAAGAAAAAAAATTTTAAATGATTTGGTAACAAGTGAGGTGATTAGACTCTGCTAATCATGACTCCGTTGTTTTTTTATTTTTGTTTTTATTTTATATATTTTATTTATTTGAGAGAGAGAGGGAGTATAAGTGAGCATGGTGGGGAGGAGAACTGTGAGAGGGAGAAGCAGGCTCCCCATTGAGCCAAGAGCCCGATATGGAACTGCATCCCGGGACCCCAGAATCATGACCTGGGCCGAAAGCAGACACTTAACTGGCTGAGCCATCCAGGTGCTCGCATTGCCTTTTTTTTTTTTTTTAAAAAAGAAGTTACTATTAAACTGCTCATGTAAACTCAATATTTGTTGACTAAACATATATCTATCTCTGTATCTTTACATCTGCTTTTATGTCTTTTTATCCATAACTGTATCTACTAACATGTACTATTTATTTCATTCTAAAGCATTTTTTTCTCAGTAGATTCTATTTTCCCTATATAAACGTCTCTTCAACTGATGTTAAATTGAGGCATTTCAACTGAGGGAGACACTTTTATAGTTATAACAGACTGGAAGGAACAGCTTAATTCAGCATATTGATTTCTGACTTAGATGGGTCCTTTTTTACATGGCCATTAACTTAAGTCCAACTTTGTAAAGGATTTACATTGGAGTTTTTTTTTTCCTTACCGTTTGTCTTCCAGTAGAGGTACATACTAATTTATCTTGTTTTCTTTTTATTCTGCACATAACTTGATTTATTTTTATTTTACAACCTCTTAGCTTACATCCTAAAATTATAACTCTTACTAGAACCTGGAAGGGTAATGTTCTATTTATTTTATCACATTTAAACTAGACCCCAAATCATTACTTGTATGGATTATTTTGTCAACTGTATGTGATTCAGTCTTACTTGATGGAAGGTGTTTACTCTGTTACTCCCAGATTTTGATTATGAACACATCAAAAAAAAAGTCCTACCAATTTTAGTATTAAATTTTTATTTAAAATCCATCATTTTTAGGAGTAGCTTTTAGGACCTAAATTAAAAGGAAGCCTGTTTTCAGCTGTGCCATCTTCTCTCTCTTTCTGACACAAAATTAATACACAGAGAACTGGTGAGTTTCCTAAGGGCAAAACAGCGGAATCACGAAATACGCCACACCCCTTAAAATTTCTCACAAAGTTGCCAAATTTGTGGGCGAACTATTCACTCTACTTTGTAATACATTTACTGAAAGTTACACGCCACCCACCCCACCAGACAAAATATTTTTTGCAGGAGTATGGGCTCCTGAGTGAAGGGAATAAGTTCAAAGCGGGTGAAGGAGGTGACTGTGGCATATTCTAAGCTGATTCACGTGAGTTGGGTATGGGATGTGTGTTAGGGTAATAGCTTAGAGTGTATATCAAGTCTCTGTGAATTACAATAAAGAGTCATTGCTTCTTCCTAAGGAAGGCTAAGCAATTTCTTAGATGGGATGATTGGGTAGTTGGTTCATGTTTTGTCTGTTCCTTTTTACTTGAAATGTTAATTCTTTTCTCAAAAAGAGAGAAGTTTCTTGTTGCAGTAGAAAGTGATTTTGTCCAAGATGTTTATTCTGGACAATGATAATTTAAATATTATTTCCTTTTCTGGCAAAAAAGGATATCAGCTTTAATAGTTGGATAGGCTGCATGAGGTGTTGTGATTTTTGGTAAAGAAAATACTCCGTCTATATTCAACGTTGAGAAATAAAGTAAATGAATATGTTTCACATTACAAGTAAATTGTTTTCCATGAACTCCTTCTTTTCTTCTGTTTCACACTCTATTTGTTTCTTCTGTCTCTGCTGTTCCTACTTTCTTGTGCCCCCTTGCCTTTCAACATAAGCTTGCATTATACACTTACACTGTAGAAGTAGCACTTTAACGTGCTTTTGGTACTGTTACAGTTCTTTATTTCCTTATTCATTAATCAGAAATAATCATGGGAAGCTCTGCTTACTTGCTCTTTTCTCTTAAAATATTTATTTTCCCTAATTATTATGAAAGGCCTGACTGATTTTGATATTGTGCAACCTGTTATTGCTGGAAATGGAGGAAGACATGAAGAGTTTTCAACACTGCTTGGAGGGTGCTAAGTGTCAAAAGCCAAGAACATCTGCAGCTTCTTCTGTTTAAAGCACAGGAGGAATCAACGTTCATTTATCTCTCCCCGTCACCATCTCATCCTCATTCGGTCCATCACTAAACCCTATCCACGTGGCCATTGCAGCATACCCCAAATCTGTCCACTTGTCTCCATTTCCTCCACCATCACTCCCAGGCACGTCACAGTCATCGTGGGCCAGTCCTGCTTGGAACTGGGCTCCCACGGCTTTCCACTCAAAATCTTTAGTTTTAGCCCCCCAGTTTTTTTCACAGCAGCTGAAAATGTTGTAAATTGTTAATCATTCATAACCCCTACCTCTAAAGATTTATAGGCACTTCCTTACCTCACTCTTTCTAAAGATTTTTATTTATTTATTCATTTGAGAGAATGAAAGAGCATGAGAGGGGAGAGGTCTGAGGGAGAAGCAGACTCCCCGCTGAGCAGGGAGCCCGATGATGTGGGACTCAATCCGGGGACTCCAGGATCATGACCTGAGCCGAAAGCAGTTGCTTAACCAACTGAGCCACCCAGGGGCCTCACTGTTAAGACTTTGCCATGGGCTTGCTTTGCCTATTCAGATGTGAATAAGGGTGGTGTGTGTCACCTCTGAGAGGAAGCTTTAAAGGACGCCATGTAGGGGTTCCATTGCTCTTTTTTCCCTTGACGGTCAGAAAGACGATGCCGTGGACAGCGCTTGTTCCTTCAGTCTGGATCTCGGAGTAAAGATGTGTAGTGCAGGACCACAGTGAACCCATAGCCGGTGTGGAGCTGAAACAGATTTTGCAAAGTGAGTAATTCTCTTCTAATCCTGCAGAAGTTTATTACATCTAGAAGCAACAGAAAAGTTCTCACCATGGCCTTTAGGACTGTATTATATGGACCCTGCCTACTGTCAGATTTTATCTTACACATTTCTGTCCTTGGGTCCCTGTGTTCAAGCCCAGTGGCATTCATCACCGTCTCAGAGCCAGCCGGTCTCATCCCTGCCTTGTGGCCTTTCAGTTCTCTCCTCACCGTCATGTCCTTCCCACATGCTTCTTTCTCTCCATCCCATCTTGATGTCCGCACAGCTTTCTCTGCTCTCTGAATGTATTTGTCAGTTGATTATTTTCTTTCTCCTTCATCTAGAATCTAACTTCCTGTTAGTGTGTCTTGTATTCCTCCTGCCTAGAACAGAGCTTGCTCTGCAGTAGCCACTGAACAAACATTTAAAATGCGTAAGTGACTCTCATGCCCTCTGCCAGGTCAAACTTGATGCTAGTAAAAATGCTATTATTCTCCATCTCTGTTTCTTTTCGATGGTATTTCTTTTTCAATGAATGTCTTTCAGCATGTCTTAAATTGGGAGATATTACCCAGCCTTTGAAAAACTTGAGTGTTTCTGGGATACTGGAGCCACAACTTTATTTTAACTCATTATATACTAAAATTGTTTGTTCTTATAGTTTCCCCACTGGTTTATGTGTTCTTTACAGGGGCAGTAAGAGCACAGTATGGCGGTGAACTTTCCAGTGTGGGGAAACTATAATGCTCAGGTTCAAGTCTGGGATCTGCTATTTATCAGCTAGGTGTCCTTGGGCAATCTTCTCAATCCCTTTGAAACTCAGTTCCCCCAGCTGGGACACTTAATTTGAGTAGTGACAGCATGTTCCTTAAAGGTTACTACAAGGGTTAAAAGAGTCATATTTGTAAGCACTGTGTTTTCAAAAGTGCTCTCATATAGTCAGTGTTCTATAAGTTTTGATAAAAAATTAAATCCTGTCATATTTATTTCTATAATCCCTAGCATTTAATTGCTGAATAAATGCTGCTTGAAATAAACTGATCACAGGTTCAGTTTGTAAGTGTTTAGGCAGAAACTTTGATTTTCCTAGTGATAAGTTGATTGTGTTTCCATTCACATGTGATCCACATTGTACTGCAAGGACAATTGAATGAAAACGAGATGAGGAGAATTTGAATTTTATAGAATGTTTTGGAGGGAGAGCTGACATGACATGCTAATGAACAGAATATGGAACATGAGAGGAAAAAAATACTATCAATGCTTCAAAGTATCACAGAATTAGAGTCTTTTATCCCAGGTATTTGGATGATGATTCCTTATACTGAAAAGAGGATTTTGGGGCACTAGCATGTTTGGGGGATAAGGAAAAATGTAATTCTCTTTTCAAAGTATCAACTGTGAGATATCTATCTGACTTCCATGTGGAGATAATGAAGGCTATTACAGACTGTTGTACATAGAGTCCTGGACTTAACAGAGAAGTTAGAACATTAAAGTCCATGAAAAAAGGAGGATACGATCTTGGAAAAGAGAATCAATTTAAAAGAGCTCTGAGTGAAATTCTGAGCTGTCAGCAGTTATACATTTAAAGGCCAAGTGGAGAAGGTATAAGACTAAAGAATTGCCAATGATGTTTGGGGAGTGGGTGTAAAGAATTATATATGATTTTGTGATCGCCTTCAAAGAGTTAACTGTCTAAAATGGTGTTCACCTCCAAATCATAAATATTTTGAGAATATATAACATCTAAGATATGCAAATAGCACTAACTTGTGAACTAAATTCTTTCCTTTTCCTCCCTTATTAGTATTCAACAATATAAGTTTCCAATGTAGAGAAAGTTCTTAAAACTTATTCACATGAATTTTAATTGGTAAAGCACTTTTAGATGTTTTGAAAGTTCTACAGTTTGTGTTAGTATACAACATTGGTTTTCAGTGAGTTAAATAAGGGCGATAGTAATTATTTTCCATACAATAAAAAAATTCCCTATTTCTAAAAAAAAAAAAATAAGTCCTGGATGCTGCGTGTTTCCTGCTTATTTTCCAGGCCATCACTTTCCATTTTTATAGCCTTTAGTGCTCTCCTTCTTAGCTAAAATTGTGTCATGTCTATCAAGTGTAATTTCCATATCTTTAACTTCCCACTTCTATAATCAGTCTCCTGTGAA
This sequence comes from Ailurus styani, assembly GCA_002007465.1. Classification (NCBI taxonomy): domain Eukaryota; kingdom Metazoa; phylum Chordata; class Mammalia; order Carnivora; family Ailuridae; genus Ailurus; species Ailurus styani. Next base: position 348,857 of record LNAC01000503.1, read on the forward strand.
TTTTTCAATTTCAATTAAGGTCATTGTGGTCCAGATCACATCCAATTTACTACAAATGTCTCCTGCATCCTTTCCATTAAGTCTGATATGTTGAATATGCCAGTTCCTTGCCATTTTAGGAAAAAGATCTTAAGTGTTGAAATGTCTTTAATTTTTCTTTTTGATTTATAAAGATTTCATGACAGATTCAAAATTATGAATGGTTTGCTTTATTCTGTTTTTTTAACATGTTTTATTTCTTCATAATAATTTTATAGATTCATAATAGAAAATGTTTGAGGGTCTGTAGGGAAAAGTAAATTTCAGTTATTTAAAAACAAATATTCCCTTTGATATTGTGGATGTGAATCAATTCTTATAATTAAGGGTTGGGAATAGTAGTCTTCATTCAACTCAGAACCACCCTTGCAAGCCTGGTGTAATCTCAGAATTAACGGAAGCATTTTGTTATTTTTCCAAAGAGCCAGGGTGTAAGATATTTAATATTTTTGGAATGCTTTTTTTTTTTGAAACTGTGGTCATAAAGGCAATTAAACCTGCCTAAATTAAGCAATCCTGTCTCTTTGCAAGGTTATTATGTCAAATAGTAAATCTCTTAAGTAAATTTGTTAAGGATTAGATGCCTGGAGGGAATATTTTAAACTGTGGAATTAAGCTTTCTCCCAGGGCTATAGGAAAAGTCAAATGAGTAAGTATATTTTTATTTATAAATCAAAATCTCTAAATAGAATTTCATTCTTTTTTACTATCCAGCAGAATTACTGATGTAGAAAGATTTTATAGACAATTAAGAAACATAGTGTTAAGAGAATTATAAGCATGAAACTTAACATCAGACTTTATGATATTGACTCTATGTTAAGTACATACAGTGTAGTGGAAAACTAAACTATCAAGTCACTTTTATTTTTAATTTAATTCAATTTAAGAGAATGCGTGGGCAAGTGGGCGGGGGGCAGAAGGAGAGGGAGAGAATCTCAAGCTAACTCCATGCTGAGCACAGAGCTAACCTGGGGCTTGATCTCACGATGCTGAGATCATGACCTGAGTTGAAACCAAAAGTTGGAAGCTCAACTGACTGAGTCACTGAGGTACCCCACCAAGTCGCTTTTATTACTTTTTTAAATTTATTTTTAAAGATTTTGTTTATTTATTTGAAAGAGGGTGCTAGAGAGCACAAGCAGGGGGAGCAGCACAGGGAGAAACAGACTCCCCATGGAGCAGGGACCCCCCCCACCTGGGACTGGATCCCAGGACCCCGAGATCTTGACCTGAGCAGAAGACAGATGCCAAACCAACTGAGCCACCAGATGCCCCAATTCACTTTCAAAAGGACACCAGAAAACTGGCGTCTGCAGATAAAAATTTATCAGATGCTATTTGGGGGCACTGTTACTTTCTGAGATTAATTTAAATGAGAATAAATTGGATAATGTAGCATTTCTAAGAGACAACTTACTATTTAGGGTTTTTAACCTATGAATTGATCTTCAACTCTCTCTAGGCCATAATGAAGGCAAAATAAATAGCTCTAATATTAAAGTATGTCAGCTTTGCTCATCGTTGCATCTCCAGCACCTAACACAGAGTCTAGCATGTGGAAAATGTACAAAATATATTCGTTGAATAAAAAGTGCACACTCACCCACACACACTTTATGTAATTATTCTCCTTCTACAAAGTTGTATCAAAGACCCTCAGTTGGCTTCACTATTACTTTCATCAGAGTTTGCCACAATCCTGGAGAGAACTTATGCCCCATCATTCCTCACTTACTTAGCAATTCCAACCATAACACTACAAACTGCTCAAGAGACCAGTCCCAAGTGGAATTGGAATTCATTATCCATTAAAACGATAGTCATCTCTAGGATGATAATGCCTATTAATAATGCCCTGTTTTCCTTAATCATCACAAAAAGTCAAAGTTTCCTAGGTCACTTTTCAGCACCTTGACTTTTATGCTCATATCCATGCCATAAACTGACCTGATTTCACATCTTTTCCTAGCCTCTCAAAACTTCTCACGTGCTCTCTAGAAACAGATTTCCTTGTATTCTTGTTCTTCTTTGAGTAATAACCTCCCTTCCCATAAATTACTTAGCCTAAGGTTTGTAGAGACTCACCATGTGGATCATTTCCATCCCAGGCCATTGTTACCACCCCCTTCCTAGCAAGCTCCTGCTCCTTTGATGTGCACAACACCATAGTCTGTCTTCAACTACCATTTTACTAACATTATCCTTACTCCTTCCACTCCATATTTGTATCCTTTCTCCATTTTTTCTTACATCCGTTTAAATTAGGGCTTTAGATATGGTCAAATCCAAAATTCTGTCTTCCAGTCCACAACCTACTCCACCTTCAGAAATACCCAGTTGATCTCTCTGTCATTCTTGGAACTCTTTCTTCACTTTGTTCTGAGAGATCACACACCTCTTCTTCTGCTACTTTACCAGTGGTTTCTTTCCTGACTTTTAATGATGTCTTCATCTCTTCTTATACTTTAAATACTGTCATGTCTTATGACTTACAACTTGGACTTTATGTCATTTCTGTCCACCTCTATTCTGTAAGTCATCTAGCCCCATATTATTCAATATAATTTGAAGGTTAATGACTCCTCAATCTACATCTCAAGTCAGAGCTTTTGTCCTGAGGTCTGCACTGATATATTCAATTTTGAACCCGGTATCTTTTTTTGTTGTCTCTTAAGTATCTCAACTACAACAGGTCCAAGGCTAGTTTGTTGAGACATTGTCTCTCACTACTCCCAGTCTAAATCAGGTGTACCGCCATTCACCTGTTCCCTTGGGGAAAACACCTCAGTGACCATCTGGAATCTCATCTTTATTTCATTCCTTAAATCTAATCCACCAGCAACTCATACTCTTTCTTTAAAATATTCCCCTGATCTTTCTGGTTTTCATCACTTCCATAGGTCTCATGCTTTCCCATGCCATCATCATTAATTGTTTGGACTATTACAAAGTTCATTCTAGTAGACTCACTGTTTCCATTCTCATACCAATTTATTTACCTTTGGGTGGTCATAGTAATGCTTTTTAAATGTAAGTGGTTTATCACTTGTCGTGATTTTTTTAAATAAAAAATATAATAGAGTTCTAAATCCTTGTGATTTAGAAGGTCTTTTGTAATCTTACTCTGGCTATGTCCTCTATCATGACGTTCAACTTCTTCCCTAGCTTACGTTGTTTACTTTGTCATATCTCCAACAAGTCAGTTGCACTTTCATATCAGGGTCTCTGGTGGCTGAAACTCTTACCCACAGATATCTTCATGACTCATTCTCTCAGGTTGTTCTCATGTCTACATCCTTCTTCTCTGAATACTCTAGCTAAAATAGTAACAGTGATCACCAACACCTAGCTCAATCACTTTTATTTTATTTTTATAATCATTCTCCATGGAGTTCACCTGATTTGTCCTTTGCTGCAACCCCTACACAAAGAAAAATGCTCCAGATAAAGGAACTCAATATTTGTTATAATCTTAAGTAAATGAAAATTAAATATTTTTCATATAACATAGGGATCATGGGGTGAATTAATTTTACAGTGATTTTTCTTCTGAAGCTAGTATTTGGCAGGTGTTGGTAGGAGGGGCTTGAAATAACACAGGCTGTCTGCAGTGGATGGATTTAATATATTTAGAAATCATTAGATGTATAAAATGTTTCCATTTTTAATTGACTGCCCTTGTTAGAAAATAAAACCTAACATTTAAAAAAATAAAAATAAAATAAAATAAAAATTACTCTGTGTGACTATTCTATAGCATATTATTGTTTTTTTCAAATCATTTTGTCAAATGTGCATGACTCACATCTCTTCAACTCTCTGAAACCTAAATGGGTATAAATGTATTTTGGCTTGCTTTTGTATTTAAGAGGCTGCTCCAAAGGCTTTGGACACTAGGCATTGTCTTAATTTTTTGTTTTATTTTCAAGGATGCAAAGGCAAGAATAATTGTGTAAATAAAAATGCCTTTACAGACCAGAAGGGAAATGGAATGCTGAAGAGAAATATTTCAGTCTTACATAAGTACCTGGAAAGAAACATCCGCATTATCACACACCATAGATTTTACAATTGGATCATGAATTCAACAGCCACATGGCAAGTGGCATGTTTTTCACATCAGAAGAATTTATCTCCATCTATATAATAGCCTTTCTATGTTATGCAAGAATAATCACATGCTTTTTTGACCCAACAGACAAACTATTTTAAAGCGTCTGGTCTTTGGCTTATGTAGCTTTCTAAGATTCAAATGCAGTGAGATTCCTCACATTATCTGTTTACATTTTATAAGATATAACGATATCTTGTAAAATATTTATGTATGATCCAGCGCAGTTCCTAGAGTATCAAGCAATTTCTTACCTTTCTAGAAAATAAAGAAAATGGTATTTACACCCATATAAATGAGTAGAACAGAAATCATGTGGACATTGTTTTGGAATAAAATCAAGTTTACTTTTTTTGAACTAATGGATGTATTCTGTTATAAAATTTAGAATGTGTGTTTTAGAAATTCTAGAAAAACTTACGTTAGACAGTTTGAGTTTTTCTTCTCGCAGTTCAGAAAACTAATCAGCATATTAGTTTTCTGTTGTGTTATCAAATTGTCACAAATCTAGTGGCTTAAAACATCACCCATTTATCATCTCATCATTCTGTATAAGGTCTCCTGGGGCTAAAATCAAGATGTCCACAAGTTTGCATTCTTATAAGAGGCTCTATGAAAGAATTTGCTGTCAAACTCATTTAGGTTGTCAGAATTTAGTTCCTTGTGGTTCTAAGACTGAGGTTTCAGTTTCCTTGCTGGATGTCAGATAAGGACCGTCTTTGCTTTTCTGAGGCTCTTTGCATTTCATCCCATGCTTTCCATGATCTCCAAGAGGCCTCCTGTTGGGCCGTGCATGTTGGCCCCTACATCTCAGAGCCAGCAACTGTGTGTCCAGGCCCCCTCATACTACAAAGAGTATCCCATTCCTCCTTGAGTCCTGTTTCTCTGGGTCTTCCACCTCACCATCTGGAGAATGTTCTCTGCTTTAAGGTCTCCTTCCGATTAGATTGGGCTCACCTGAATAAACCATGATACTGTCCCTGTCATGAAGGCCATCACCTTAATTAATGTCATCTACAAAAACTCTAAACAAACTAGTGTTTAATTGAATGATTGGGCGTGGGAATTTTGGACAGTTCTACCTACCACACTGAGTTTGTATTTCAAAACTAAAGTGTATGTTTTCCAGGTTTGTTAGCTTTTAAAATTAATACCATGAGAAAATGTATCGCATAGTGGGCTAAATTAAAAAAAAAAACAAAGGCGGACATACGCATCCTATGACTTGCTTTCTGATGCTTTGGCATCTTGAATGACTAAACAGTACTAAGTCTATTGAATTCCATTGAAATTACAGCATTTTTTTGGTAATTTTACATGGGGTAACTTCATGAGAAAATAATTTTACTTTTTCTTCTCTTTGGCCTTCTCTTTCCTCTATACCTTCTCTTCCTTCTCTGTCTTCTTTTTCTTCTCCCTCCACGTTCTCTTTTTTTTAAATTTTTCTTCTCTTCCAATCAATTATTTAAAATCACTTTTCTTCATAACATTTGAATTCTGGAGAGACATTTTATGTGATTCTTACAAGCAGTTTTTTATGCGCTAGGCATATTTGATATCATTGCTGCCATCTTAGTAAAACAAAATAGAGTTTTAAAGTATTTTACTAAGCCCACATCTGTTGTATGTGATAGCGGGAAGTCTATAATACGTGCATCTGTTCCTGTCTCAGTGTTGTATCCACTACACTGTAAACTCTGCCATGGTTTGGCTTCTGATGAATAAAAATGAAAGCATATCAGTTATTTATGTTTTTAAATACTCAGACAATAAAATTTACTGAGGTATATAAATATATCTAACAAAGATATGAAAAAGCGTAAAATTAGCAAGATAAGACATGAGACAACATAAGTGAATATTACATAGTTAAAAGCTAAATATGAGGGGCGCCTGGGTGGCTCAGTGGGTTAAGCCTCTGCCTTCGGCTCAGGTCATGATCTCGGGGTCCTGGGATGGAGTCCTGCATCAGGCTCTCTGCTCAGCAGGGAGCCTGCTTCCCCCTCTCCCTCTGCCTGCCTCTCTGCCTACTTGTAATCTCTCTCTCTCTCTGTCAAATAAATAAATAAAATCTTAAAAAAAAACTAAATATGATACAAATTTTAAAATGCTTTGGGAGTTCAGAGAAAGTACAACTGTTCTATAGAAGGTAGTATGTGATCAAATTTGTTAAAGTGGGATAGAAGTGGGAGTGTTTGCGGAAAGTGAAGGGAACTATAAACAAAGCAGGTATTGGGGAAGTGGGGAGAAATAGATAAGAAAGAAAATGCGATACCAGAATGTATATCTCCAGTCAAGTCAGAGACTTGTAATATGTCAAATCTTCTTGTCAGATAATTTTGCTTTCTGTTAAGAAGTCAGTGTGACTAGTCACATTGACTAGTCAACTTTGAGCACATTCCATCTCCATATCATGTCTAGTATAGATATTGTTCTACCATGAAATAGGTATATGATTGTAGCATAAAGAGAAGGGTAGAGACAGGCATGGTCACATTGTACAGTGAACAAGCTTTGAATATTCTCTGTGTGCTTTGAAGTATTCAAATTTAAGCTTGTGATCTTAGTCATTTATCTTTACCAAGTAGAGCCTACTATTACCCAAATATGGTGAAGAATTCGATCTTATCTGTTTGAACAGTCCATGTAACACAGAAATCATATGAAAAAAATAACAACTTGAAATCTGGGATGGAGGATCCAACTCCAGAGAGAACTAAATTGTATTATAAAAGGTGAAAGAAGACCATGTATTTAAAACACTTTGAACTCTAAATACATCTTCTCTAGACAAAATACCATATATCATCTAATTTTTCCATATAATTTTTATCTTTTGATTTGTGTTATTTTTGCTCTATCACCTATATTTTTGGTATAATTTACTTTTAAAAATGTATGGTTTTACTTTTTTTAAGGTTTTATTTAACCTTAAATAAAGTGAGTGGGGTGAGGGGTAGAGGGAGAAGCAGACTCCCTGTTGAGCAGGGAGCTTGATGCGGGGAACCTGGTATTCTGGGATCATGACCTGAGCTAAAGGCAGGCAGATACTTAACTGACTGAGCCACTCAGTTATCCCCCAAATGTATAGTTTTTTATTTGTCAAACATACAGAAGGATATTATATATATACATAATATATATACATTCCACAGCCCAATCAGGATATAGAACATGTTCACCAGTGTATAGTTTTATCATGACCTTTTTAATGACCCTTTGCCTGTTTTCTACCACATTACTTTTGGTTTTTCTAGAAAGTCATCTAAAGGATAGCTTATCGTGTGTGCTCTTTTGCATCTGACTTAATTTGCTCAGTGTGGTGTTTGAGATTCATTCTGACAAGTGGTATCCCATTTTATGAATATACCAAAGTTTGCTTATTCATTCTCCTGCTGATAGAAGATAAGTTCTTACTAGTTTTTGGCTATTAGGGATAAAGCTGTTCTGAGTATGCTAATGAAAGTCTTCTGTGGATATGTGTTTTAATTTCTTTGGGGCAAATACTTAGGAGCAATTGCTGTGTTATAAGTACATATGTGTTTAAATTGAGAATAAACTGCCAAATGATCTCAAAAAGTGATTGTATCACTTGATACTCCCCCGACCTCAGAAGTACTCAACTGACTATTTGTTTCATATCTTTTCCAATACTTGGTTTTGTCAGTCTTTGAAAGTTTATCCATTAGAATGACTAATTGATAATTTCATAACTGTGAATGAAAGCTTCCATATGGCAAAACACCATGAGAAAAGTCAAAGCACTAACCACAAACTGGGAAAATATTTATGCTCTGAGTTCAGGTGAATTTTCTAATCTTTTCTGAGCTCATTGTCTTTTATTGCTCTAATGTATTATTTTAATTTTCCCTGTCTAGTTCAGCAACATGTCATCTTCAGACATACAAACCAATGTGTTTAATTTCAATTATAGCCAAAAATTAATTTCATTTACTTCTTTTAAAGAGTACTTCTGAGGACTCCTCCAATTAACTCTAATTCCATAGTTTTCAAAATGAACTTCCTAGTGACTCTCAAAAAGCAAATGTTAAAAAAAAAATCCATTCTGCGTCTATGGGAACACCAGTAAAATTCACAGATAAAATTTCCACTGTTGTAGATGTATTCCCACACAACTAGTGGATAATGGCAGTGGAAGGGGAAAAAAAGATTTTGAGATTCTATGGACATATCACATTTAATTCTTTATTTTCTTGGAGGAACTACAATTGTTTAAAGATCTTTGATAACAATAGACCTTAGCTATGTAGTTTACTAGTAAACATATTTCGAGGAGAAAAAGAAGAGTCTAGATCTATCCCTAAAATAGGCACCCATTCTCTGCAGTTTTATGGACGATGTTTTTGTACACTTGTTTTTTATACTTTGTTGTATGTAAATTATACCTAGATTATTTTTAAAAATTTTAATTCTGATATAGTTAACCTACAGTACTATGTACAGGAATACAGTATAGTGATTCAACAGTTCCACATATCATTCTGTGCTGTTAAGTGTACTCTTAATTGCCAACCTATTTCATCTATCTCTCCACCCATCTTCCCCTTTGGTAACCATCTGTTTGTTTTTTTATAGTTAAGAGTCTGTTTTTTGGTTCCTCAATCTCTCTCTCTCTTTCCTTTGTTGATTTTTTTTAATTTTTTCAAACTTGTATTTAATTTCTAGTTAATTAACATACAGTGTACTATTGGTTTCGGGAGTAGAATTTGGTGATTCGTCACTTACATGTAACACCCAGTGCTCATCACAACAGGTGCCCTCCTTAAAGCCCATCACCTGTTTAGCATATCCCACACCCTTGTCCTCCCCAGAAGCACTCAGTTTGTTTTCTATAGGTAAGTCTCTTATGGTTTGCTTCCCTGTCGTTTTTTGTATGGGTGATTTCTATGAAACTTTCAGATAGCAGATCATTTCTCTATTTCAATAATTCAGAAATTCATCCTTCACATAAGTAAAATCAAAAACAGTTACCTTAACGATTTATGTACCTTGCTTTAAAATATCATTAAAATTTAGCTAATTGTGAATCACCCTTAAGATCATGATCAACATAGTAAATGAATGCATTAACATTTAAATATTTATTTTGCAAAAATCTTTTTTTCAAAAAATTTACTTTCTGTAGATTTTTAAATATGGAAGTTTCATTGATTAAACATATTTTCAAAATTTCATTTGGGGAGAAGCTCATTCAAGAAGAAAACTTACTTCTAATATCAAATTCCTGAATGCAGTTTTTAAAAATCAGATTTACTGGCACATATTGTAGGATTCCAAGTCTCAGTTCATTTTCGTAAGAGAGGTTTTGCATAGACTACTACCTGCCTATCCAATGTCATTTTTCATTTTCTTTAAAACAGACTTCATTCTAAGTGGTTACAAACCTTATTAAAAACCTGAATTTCACAGCCTCCTTTGCAGCTAGGATTGATCAGTGGAGAAGTAGGTGGAAGATTTTCCTTAGAGCATCCTTAAATGGGTTGGTTCACCTCAGTATTATATTCTTCTTATTTTATTCCCTTATATTGTCTTTTTGCTTGGATTATTTATGTGATGCATTGAAGTTCCATAGCCGTCTCTTACCATGACATAAGTGTGGAATCAATGTCAGAGATGATGGAACATAAAAGACCGGGTAGCTGGTATGGCAACTCTGAATTGCTTATCCCTCAACTTCCTGGACATAAAAATTAAAATAAACCCCTACTTTTCTTAAACCACTCACTCACATTTCTATTAGACCACATCTGAGCCTCCTCATAACAGAAACAAGGTCTATTAAAAAAACAAACAAGTGAATAATAGTGGTAGACACCTGCACACATTAAAACAATGCTTATTGGATATAAATCAATAACTTATTGATGTTTTTTTCTTTCCTATAATATTTTTGTAAGATTTACCTCCTTTCCCCTAATAGCTACACACACAAACACATTTACTTTTTCTTTATGGGAGGAGCTAGGTAAGTTGACTATGTATATGAGCTTTTCTCGGCTTTGGTCATACCCTCTTCATACATCTGCAATCTTGGCAGCCGCTTACTATTTATCTAGAAAGTTTCCAACTGCGAGTCTGGCTGTTGTTGAAAGCATACTACCATGGCACACATTACTGTCTCTGGTATTTCCATCCTATAACTTCAGGCCTTGTTTCCCTTAAATCCAGATTTCTTGTCTGCTGGTTCCTTGTTCCAAAACAGCCTGGAAAGTCACTAATGCTATAATTCACAAAAGCATTCTGAACATTTTAACTCTGGCCATTTAGGATTGTTATTTATTTTCATTTCAAGGTAATAAACAACTTGGGGTCAAGGGAGAAGTGGGTTTAGGCCGTGGAAGCAATTTGTCTTTCAATTCCCACAGCGTCGTTGTGATCTTTTCATAAGGATGGCATAGCCTCTGGTGACATCTGGTTTCCCTGTGATTTCCCACTGTCCCCCTCAAATCAATTGAGCCACTTGTCTCTGTTACATTTGGTATCTTCAGCATGGTTGCTAAAACATATTGTGATGTGATAGAGCCAAGTGTAGTTGATGTGTTTGTGTGTTTCTTATTAAAATTAAAAATACATAATTAAAAAAAGTTTTAAATTTTATGGATGGGATTTTCCATCACATTTTTTCAATTAATTATTATTTGTATAAGGAAAATTTTTCAATATGTTCAGATTTCTAATTCAGTGAATTTTCATCTATTAACTGATTTTTTTCCTATTTCTCTTGATTTTGAGGGGGGAAAAAAGCCAACTAAAGGCAAATAATTACAGATTTATTTCTAAGAATTCCCTTATTGCACAGAACAGTATTTCCAATAGCAATGGCAATTAATATCTTTATTTTGTTCATGACTTTAATAGAAATGGTTTAAACAATACAGAAATGAAATTATGTAGTCATACATTTATAGAGGAATACAGATGACAAAGAAAATACAAAACTTGAACTAAACGTGAGGAAAGAGTTTTGTATGATATAAAAACTTCTATTTGCTCAAAAGATTAACATATACTTCCAGAATCAACCTGTCCTTACCAAAATGTCTTATCTGATAATCATAAGATATTTATTTCTTATATAACTGTTGATTCTGACTTTTATGTCTGTCTTAGCAGTTGTCACATCTTTTTGTTGTAGTTATTTATAAATGTGTATGTACCATCACTAGATTGTAAAGTATTCAGAACTATAAACAATGCCCTCAGAATCTAGCTTATTGCCTCATACATAGTAACTATTCGGCATGTTACAATGGAGAAAATTGGTTGGTTATCTTGGAAAATTTAAATAAGAGTCACATTATTGCCATTATCACCAACAGCAACATCTTGCTATCAAGATATGTTGGTAAGTTAATTTTCTGTGACTCTAAATGGTTCTGCAAAGTTTTGCAGAAACAGAATCATGAAAAGGCTAGAAAGGATAGAAACTATTTGGGGGACTGTTTTATCAAATTATTTTATTTAAAAATGTAACTTGAAAATATGAATAGATTATGGTTTTTTGAATATTGCACCAAATACTTACAATGTTCATAACTATAATTTTTTATAAATCATTTATAAACAACCAGGGCAAATTTTTATGTAAAATTGTCCACTGTATTAAGTATTTAGGATCTGAAAGACACAAGACATCTTGTAAGAAGAAGATAGATTTATTTGTCTAGCGGGCATTTATATATCCAGAAGAAAAGATGAAGGAATCAGAATCTTTCTTGCTCAAGGGTGTTTTTATCTTGTCTTTTGCTCTAGAGATTTTGGGGTGTATACCTGACCTTCAGATAATTTGTCTGGGAGTGGGTGAATATCAGAAACAAAGCCATTTAACACTAAAGGAATGAGAGACATGGAACATATTGCTGTTCCTTGTACAAAAGACTCAAGGTAGAGAAGAGTATAAAACTTGTCTAAATTCTTAGGAGTTAGAAGGAATCTATAAACTGCCTTTTCTGGCCTTATGACCATCTTCTAGATCTTGGCGAACTATTTTGTCTCATTTTACACATTGGAAATTTGAATTCTAATTAAAGTGGCTTATCAAAGTTTAATATTGATAAGGGGTAGGCAGAGCCAGCTATGATTGATGTAAACCTGAGTTCTCTGGCTACCCATTCAAAGCCCTTCGTGTTAAATGAAGTCCAGGGAATAGAGATTTTACTTCCATGATTAATCAGAATTACACTTGCTGAAAACATAGCACTCTGTTCAGTAGTTTATATAGATTATTACATTGGATTTTCAAAACAACCTTTGATTTATATGCTGATATGCCAATATATAGATGAAAAAGGTTCATTATAAGAAATTTTATAAGAAATTTTAGTTAAGGGCACCTGGGTGGCTCAGTGGGTTAAAGCCTCTGCCTTCAGCTCAGGTCATGATCTCAGGGTCCTGGGATCGAGGCCCACATCAGGCTCTCTGCTCAGCAGAGAGCCTGCTTCCTCCTCTCTCTCTGCCTGCCTCTCTGCCTACTTGTGATCTCTCTCTCTCTCTCTGTCAAATAAATAAATAAATCTTTAAAAAAAAAAATTTTTTTAAATAAAACAAAGAGTATAAAAAAGATGAAAGGCACTGTACTATAATAAAGGGGGCNTTCAAGGTCACAGAGCTATCAAGTGAAAAAGTTGAGTTACAGTCACCAGAAAGGCAAATAATTTATTAAAAGTTTAAAATTTAAGTGTATTTGAATTTAGAAATGCAAATATTACTTATTTAATTTCCAAATTTCTATTACCTATATAAATAATGAAAGAAGTTCTAAAAATTTGTTATTTTGGGACAGTACTGCATTGCACACATAACTTTATCAGTCATGTGAGGGCTGCAGGAATGGAGAGTTGTACTGAGTTAATTCTGTGGGAATACCATTTCTAAATTTATACATGCTGTTGCTGAGTGATTATAAGCAAGAAGCCACAGAATGACACGCTCTCCTTCATCAAAAGAACCCCACAAACTTCTAGCATATGGAAGCATTTCTGCACTACAAGTTATTCTGAGAGGGAATCACATAATTTATAAACACTATCAAGTAAAATATGCATTTCCAAATGCTGGTAATAAAATATATATTATAGAAAAATCGCACCTCCATCACTTCTTACAAATACATTCTGATGTAAAAAATATACTTTGCAGTTGGATCAGTTAAAGTTCAAATCCAGCTGAACCATCCATGATCTGTGTGGTCTGAATTCTTCTATATACGGTTGTTATAAGATTCAAATTTGGCAATATCTGTAAGACCATTAGCCCGGTGCCTGATAGCAAATATTCAAAAAGGGTTGATTTCCATCTCTCTTTTTCTCTTCAAAGCCATTAAAAATATTCCTCACAATTGCATGTAGAAAAGCCCATGCTAAAGAATATAAAGTCATTGTTTCTAGTGGAAATCGTGGAAATCTTTATTCTATTTATTAGCAGGATTAACAACACAAAAATATAACCAACAGTCATATCTCACCTATCAGGTTGATACACAACCAAAAGGTGGGTTGTGGGGAAAGAGGAACCTTCAGAGAGTGTTGGTGGGCTGTGAAATTAGCAGACCTTCGTGCAGGGCAATTTGACACTTTCCAAAAAAAACCTTAGAAATACATGTATTCTTGGACTCAGTAATTCTATTTTAAATTGAACAGGAATTTGTATTAAAGCTATGCTTGCAGGTCTATGAAGTAACATATATTAATTTATTCAAAGCAGCAGCTGAATTGTGGAAATGAACAAAATAGCACTCAGTAATAAAGAACAGTTGTCTCAAAATTTTGATTCTGGAGAGCGTGAAAAGAGTCAGAACAGGAGGACCCTGAGCTCACCCCATCCCACATTTACAACTAGGTGTCATCCACATCCAAGTTGTTAAACTGGAGAGTGATCCAAAGACTGACAGAATGAACTCCACAAGTAAATATAGAGAAGCTGCATCTGAAAGGTTAGGAAGGTCAGAAAGGCAGAGGGAGGCTGTCTGCTGGAGGGAGGGAGCTGTGCATGGAGAGGGCAGAGATAGGGGCCCTCGCATGGATAAGGCTAATCCCCATAACATTTGGCTTTAAAAACCAGAAGGGCTGAATTTCCAGTTTTTAAAACTGGGAGGATATGGAGCCTGGAGATTTAAAGTCAGCTCACTCAGCTCTAGGCAAGTTGGGAGGGCAAGCAATGGCTGGGGCCACGACTCAGAGAGACAGCAGCCCGCCCAGAGTGGCAACATAAAAATAGCAGTTTACACAACACCAGAGCAAACAGAAGACAGATCTGTTCATACAGATTTTGGAGCATATTGGGGGACTTCTTGAAAAATGTGGGAGCTGGCTGGTGCCATTTTCTTCCTGCCTCCCTGCATGCCCATAGCACCCTGCAGAAGGTGGCATTGCATAGATAATTGCTACCTAACCTACCAACAGTGCACCACTTCCACAAGTAATCCTGAAGACTCACACACTCCAAGCCTAATAGCCTCGCCCAGCCACCAGGTACAAGTGCTGAAGCCACCTAGCAGCCATGCCATGCTGAGCCACCACTGCTGCATGCCTTGCCCAGCTGCTGGCTGCACAGCTGCCACACTCTTTGCCCAGCCACATGTCCCCAGCTCCTGTGGCATTTTGGGAGATCTAGCATAGGTCTAGTGGCCCAATGCAAGTTTTGCAAAACACTGCTGCGCCATTCCCAAGTTTCCTGGAGGGCACAGTCTTCCTTAGATCTGGCCTGCCTGGGTCCCACTAATACCACAGATAGCAAGAACTTCCCCCAACAAGCAGAGCGTTAGTGCAGACAACTGCACTGAAAGGAAAAGTGACTAAGATACAATAATCATGGGTATAAGCAACACACATAGGGTATTCTTCTGAAGGTCAGGTTCTGGTGAACAGGAGACACTGCACTACAGGGCACCCAGGACCTCTTTTTTATAAAGTCCCTACTTTCAAGAGCAGAAGACATAATTGACTTTCTTAACAGAAATAGGCAGACAAAATGAGAAGACTGAGAAATGCATCCCATATGAAAGAATAGGACAAGGCCACAGCCAGAGATTTAAGCAAAACAGATATAAGGGACATGCCTGATAGAGAATTTAAAGCAGCGATCATAAGAATACTCATCAGACTTGAGAAAAGAGTGGAAGACATGAGAGAGACCCTTAGCACAGAGATAAGGAATAATATAAGAGAGATAAAGGGTCTGATAAAAGAATGAGGACCATGCTTGATGGAATGAACAGCAAGATGGAAGAAGCAGAGGAATGACTTAGTGATCTGGAAAAGTAATGGAAAGTAATCAAGTGGAACAAAAGAGACAAAAAAGAAGTATGCAACACGAGACTAGAATTAGGGAATTCAGTGACTCCATCAAACATACTAACATTTGTATTATAGGAGTCCAAGAAGAAGAGAAAAGGGGGCAAAAATTTATTTGAAGAATAGCTGAAAACTTTGCAATCTGGAGAAGGAAACTGGTATCCACATCTAGAAGGCATAGAGAACTCCCATCAAAGTCAACAAAAGCAGACCCACACCAAGAAATATTACAATTAAATTGGAAAAATATAGTGATAAAGAAAAAAAAAGGCAAGACAAAAGAAGTCAGTAACTTACAAAGAAACACCCATAAAGCTAGTAAGAGATTTTTCAAGAGAAACTTTGAGAGCCAGAAGAGAGTGGCATAATATATCCAAAGTGCTGAATGAGAAAAGTGTACAGCCAAAATTACTCTATCCAGCAAGACCATTGTTCAGAAAAAGGAGAGATAAAGAGTTTCCCAAAGAAACAGAAACTGAAGGAGTTCTTCATGACTGTAAAATCAGCCTGCACAAAATATTAGAGGGGACTCTGAGTGGACTGGAGGGACCAAAAGTGACAATAAGAAGGTAGGAAACACAAAAGCACTAAAAGTGAATATTCCTATAAAATCAGTCAAGGAACTCACCTGAGAAGGATATAAAATAAAATAACATATATCCAAAACATGCAGAGGAGAGACAAATGAATGGTTTCATACTTAAATGACATCAACTTAATTTAGACTGCTCTATGCAGAAGAGGTTATATACAAATCTAGTGATAACCATAGATCAAAAACCACTAATGAATATGCAAAGAATAAAGGGAAATCCAGACATATTTCACTAAAGAAAATCAGGAAACTATGAAAGAAAGACAAGAAAGGATCAGAGAAAATCTTCAGAAACAACCACAAAACAAGTAACAAATTGGCAATAAATACTTATCTATCACCAATTACTTTGAATTTTAGTGGACTAAATGCTTCAATCAAAAGACATAATGGATTAAACAAAAAAACCTATCTATATGCTGCCTACAAGAGACTCATTTTAGACCTAAAGATACCTGCAGATGGAAAGTGAGGGGATGGAGAAACATTTATCATCCAAAAGGGTTTCCAAAGAAAGCCAAAGTAGTAATACTTACGTTGGACAAAATAGACGTTTAAACAAAGACTGAAACAAGAGTCAAAGAAGGACATTATATAATAAAGGGGACAATCCAACAAGAAGATGTAGCAATTATGTATGTAACAAATATGCACCCAATATAGGGGCACCCAAACATATAACGAATGATATAAAATATAAAGGAACTAATCAATAATAATACAATAATAGGGAACTTTTTTTTTTTTTTTTTTTTTTTTTTAAAGTTTTTTTTTTTTTTTTTGACAAAGAGAAAGAGAACAAGTAGGCAGAGAGGCAGGCAGAGAGAGAGGAGGAGGCAGGCTCCCTGCTNCGTAACAAATATGCACCCAATATAGGGGCACCCAAACATGTAACGAATGATATAAAATATAAAGGAACTAATCAATAATAATACAATAATAGGGAACTTTAACACTGACTTATGTCAGTAGATTATCAAAATCAACAAGGAAATGAGCTTCAAATGACACTGCAACGGATGGATTTGACAGGTATATTCAGAAAATTCCATTCTAAAACAGCAGAATACACATTCTTTTCAAGTGCACATGGAATATTCTCCTGAATACATTGTACATTAGCTCACAAAACAAGCCTCAGCAAATTCAAGATCAAAGTCGTGCATCTTTTCCGACCACAATGCTTTGAAAAAAAAAAAATCTGAGAAGACCACAAATACATGGAGGTTTAATAACATGCTACTAAACAATGAATGAATCAACTAGGAAATAAAGAGGAAACAAAAAAATACATGGATACAAATGAAAATGAAAACAATAGACACATAGTTCAATGGAACAGAATAGGAAACTCATATATAAAGCCACAACTATATGGTCAATTAATCTTTGACAAAGGAGGAAAGAATAATGAGAAGAAGCCAGTGAGTTCACCAAGTAGTGTTGGTTGAAAACATGCAAAAGAAACTGGACCACTGTCTTGTACTATATACAAAAATAAATTCAAAATGGATTAAAGACCTAAATGTGAGACCTGAAACCATAAATATCCTAGAAGAGAACACAGGTAGTAACCTCTTTGACCATAGGAACTTTTTTCTAGATTTATCTTCTGAGGCAAGGGAAACAAAAATAAAAATAAACTATTGGGGCTACATCAAAATAGAAAGCTTCTGTACAGTGAATGAAACAATGAATAGAACTAAAAGGCAACTTTCGGAATGGGAGAAGGTATTTGCAAATGACATATCTGATAAAGGGTTAGTATCCAATATATATAAAGAACAGATACAACTCAACACCCTGAAAAACAAAGCAACTAAAAAATTGGTAGAAGACATGAATAGAAGACATCCAGATGGCCAACAGTTAAATGAAAAGGTGTTCATCATCAGTTGCCATCAGGGAAATGCAAGTCAAAACTACAATGAGACATTACCTCACACTTTTCAAAGTGGCTAAAATTAACAACACAAGAAATAGGCATAGGCAAGAATGTAGAGAAAAAGGAGCACTTGCACAGTTGGTGGGAATGCAAACTGGTTGTAGCCACTATGGAAAACAATTTAGAGGTTCATCAAAAAAGTTAAAAATAGAACTACCCTATGATCCAGCAATTGCACTACTGGGTATTTACCAAAGAATTAAAAAACACTAATTTGAAGGGACATATGCACACCTGTGTTAATAGCCGCATTATGTACAATAGTCAAGATGTGGAAGTGGCCCAAGTGTCATAGATAAATGGATAAAGTAGAGGTGTATATACATACATACCATATGTATATACCATATAATACATATATGTATTTGGCGCATATATATATATATATATATATATATATATATGGCACAAGGGAAAGGAGCCGGAAAGCAGGGAGACTATCACGAGGCCCGCTGGGAGAGTCATATCAGGAATTTAATTCCAAGACCCAAAGTACATCTTAACCACTTCATAANTGCATATATATATATATATATGGCACAAGGGAAAGGAGCCGGAAAGCAGGGAGACTATCATGAGGCCCACTGGGAGAGTCATATCAGGAATTTAATTCCAAGACCCAAAGTACATCTTAACCACTTCATAATAAATATAAAGCAGAAAGTGTTTTTTGATTTGCATGAGTCAAAAAATATTTTAAAAACCAAACAATTGGGATGCCTGGGTGGCTCTGCTTATTTGGTTAAGCAGCTGCCTTGGGCTCAGGTCATGATCCCAAGGTGCTGGGATCAAGTCCCACATCAGGCTCCTTGCTCGGCAGGAAGCCTGCTTCTCTCTCTGCCTCTTCCTGCTGTTCTGTCTGCTTGTGCTCGTTTGCTTTCTCTGACAAATAAAATCTTTAAAAAAATTTAAAAAATAAAAACCAAACAATTCTGCACAGTCATTCATACCTTTTTTCCTTGGACTATAGTTGTAAGTACTGTTGGTTAAAATAAAATGGCTGTTAGCTTAGATTATGGATACTTGATGATGCTGTATATTCTGCCCTCTACAGTACCTGTTGTAACAACAATGGAAGGAGGAAATTCAGTATCTAATGAGGGTCCCTTTGTGACTAAAATTATGCTAAGTATTTTTCACATATCATTTAATTTTTACAACAATTATATTTATCTTTATGAACAGAAAATTGAGGGTGAAAGATCCTTCATTATGACTTTAGACTGTAAGTGATTAAGCAGGAATTCTTTTAAGGTCTTGCTGCCTCTACTTTTTGTGAGATCCCATATACATACAGAGTAATATTTTTTCTTAATTTTCTACTCCAGTATAAAATATGTATAGGGGCACCTGCATGGCTCAGTCATTGAAGGTCTGCCTTTGGCTCAGGTCATGATCCCAGGGTCCTGGGATTAAGCCCCGCGTCAGGCTCTCCACTCTGCGGGAAGTCTGCTTCTCCCTCTCCCACTCCCCCTACTTGTGTTCTGTCTCTCTCTCTCAAATAAATAAATGTTTAAAAAAATAAAATATGTATAAATGATGTTTTTTAGATGTCTTTATTTAAAATACTTATAGTTCACCAAATAAGTAATTTTATAGACTTAAAGACAACATGTTTTCAACTAACAAGCACTGAAATTCCAAACATACTTTTGTGGGAGTTATTAGAAACTTGGAACAACTTTTCCCAGGGCAAGAATATTACAACTCCTGATTAAGATTTCTGGTCAGTCCACAAGAGCTGATAATGTCGCTGGGCAAATACAGTCATAGAACCATAAAACCCAATGACCTTTTAGATAATTGTTTAGGTAGAAAATACTTTTGCATATTCCAGTTGCAATATTTGGGAACATGTCTTTTACCTTAAGTGTAGTAGGTTTGGTAGCCTATCTCTCTTCTATCCTCATAATTTTAGGTGGAAAAAAAACCCTCCTGTTTAGCACAGCATTAATGTGACCAGAGATTGAGCATCTATGGATAAGTGGAAGAGAAACTGAAGACAAAGGATTTCCTACTGATACTCATATTTTTAGACCTAATAGGTATTTCTAAAAATGTTCCTGTCAAAAACTATGATTATGAAGATGTTAATATACCCCAGAGGGTACAAGTTAAAGATTTCAAATAAAAAATATTTGTTCCAGCAGCAGTAGTCTCAACCTTCCTTTAGAAAGGGACAGGATTACTGGTAGGTGAAGTGTTTATAAGAAGGGGTCTGCTTGGAGTAATTGAATCTATTTCAGGAGCTTCTGTCTATTTTTTTATTACCCAGAGGTTGGGTCAAGGAAAGCAATTTTATTATAGGTAACTGAATTTTGCTATTTTCTACTAAAGGAACATATTGAGGCAATTAAATAGGTATATAAAATAGCTGAGAAACCACTCAAAATGAAAAAAAAATTCGCTGAAGACTAGGGAAAATAGCCTTCTTCGTTGCCAAATAGTTTTAAGTGTTACGGAATAAAGGGCATTGAAAGCATTTCCTTTATAATGAACAGCTGCTAGCTGAAATCAAACTTCGTGTGTACACAGAAAGCGTTTGCCATGGTCCTTGTGGGTAGAATAATAGTCCAAATGATTCTAATAATCGAAATGAAGTAGGCCGTACAGTTCCCAACTGCCACAACAAAAACATTTTGGAAAATTGGATCACTCACACAAGCTAAAACATGTAGCAATTTGTTTTTATGGAAATTACATTTATAAGCTTGGTAATAAACTGAAAGCAAGGTCCTAGCCTAGACCTCTCTTCAAGATTTAACATAGCCAAGTAAATTAACCTATTGAAAATTCTTCATTTGTTTAAATTGGTTCACTTAAGAAGTTGTAAAAGGCTTTATTAAAGAACATTCTGTAAGGCTTAAGTTATTGGAGAGACTATATAATTCATTACCCTGTGGCCACATTTCCAAATATAGTTAAGAAGGGGCAGACCCTACCATCACAATTTAATATGTATAAGTGGAGGAAAG
Organism: Ailurus styani; assembly: GCA_002007465.1. Lineage (NCBI taxonomy): Eukaryota > Metazoa > Chordata > Mammalia > Carnivora > Ailuridae > Ailurus > Ailurus styani. The sequence goes on from LNAC01000503.1 coordinate 369,837, forward strand.
GAGTATGTTCCCACCTATATGAAAGTGCTGTTGGAATATTCATCAAGGAAGCTAGAATTATGAAACCTATTTTAATAATATACGTATAGTTTTTTGTATGATTTCTTATTCTGGATTTATATTTTTTTATTTTTAAAGAATTTATTTATTCGAGAGAGAGAGAGCATGAGCCGAGGGGGAGGAGCAGAGGAAGAGGGAGAAGCTGACTCTCCAATGAGGAGGGAGTCCAAAGTGGGGCTCGATCCCAGGACCCCAAGATTATGACCTGAGCCAAAGGCAGACACTTAACCAACTGAGCCATCCAGATGCCCCTGGATTTATATTTAAAAGATATTTCTTTTTTTTTCTTTTTATTCTGATTGATCATATTACTTATCTGAAATTACAAAATTGGGGTTATAGCTGGGGTTTTAAGTAGTACTTACAGTCAAAAACGATCTATTTATTCGTAAGACATGTAGGTCATTGTGCTTGGTTGGCACAGGAATGTTGTGATGAGTAAGGCAGGTACAGTCCTCTCATCTGGGGGCCTGCAGTTTAGTTTTGAAAATAATTGCAATTCTGTTATATAACTGAAAGAAATTTAGAGTGTTCAGGAAGGCCATATCAGAAATACCTACCTAATCAAGGCAATTTTTAGTGGTATTGGTCTTCAGGTAGTAAAATTAGCAATGGCTAAGAAAGGATAAAAAATTTAAAAGCAAACAAAACACAAACTATTAGTCAACAAGTAAGAAGTCTCGAGTTCTCATCCTACTCAGTATTTGTGTTATTAAGATCATTACATTAAGATCATTATATTTAATGTCTCTGAACGTCCATTGTCTTATTTCTAGTATGTGGGAAGGAATAGGTGTCTATAATCTTCCAACTAATTTATAATTCTTCAGTTTACAATTTTAAGAATCGAAGTCTTGTGAAAGGGACAGGGTGGAGGTTCATAGATGTCCTCTTTGATCATGTCATACAGACACTAAATATTTTTCGCGTAAAACAGATTTTATTCAGAACAAAACCTGACTAAAGTGGTGGATCACAACACTTTTCTAGTCCAACATAAGAGAAGGATTCTCATGAGTAATTGTGACCCACTTTTATTGTGATTCACCCATTTCACTTCCCTAAATTTTGGAAAGGTGTTTCAGAACCTGGTTTGAAAGGATATTTATAGTTTGAAAAGGCATCCTATGCAACCCTTCTTTTTTCCCCCTCATTCTGACCTGAGAATTACTCTCTTGAAGTTGGACGTGCTGAGTATTCTCTGTTGGCCACCCCAAATCTTCTCTTCTCCTGTTTGTTCAGTACCCTGCAAGTATGAACTCTGAGGACCGAATCAACCAGGCTCTCTACCCTGCGTTTCCCATTCGTCTTTGCCTGTAGTCATTGAGAGGGGATCCAAGGATAGGGTGGGAAAGAGGTGGGGTACCTCTTCCCCTCATTCCATTCTTGAGGGGCTTGCGTGTGCCATTATCTGGCTCTGCCCTCTCCTTGAAGGTTCTCTCAGGTGGCCACTTTCCTGTAGCTACTACTCCTTCTGGGTCTTGTACATGTGCAGAGGACAGGCAATGGGAAGCCATGAGAAGACAGCCATTAGCACCTGAGGAAAGAGGCCCAGAACAGACCTCTCTTTCACAGCCCTCAGATGGAACTAACTGCTTACACTTGATCTCAGACTTCTGGCTTTCAGCCACTGTGAGAAAATAAATTTATTTTGTTTAAACCATCCAGTCTGTGGTGATCAGTAAGCTAATACAAATTCTCCTTTTCCTTGCCCCTTCAGATCTGGGAATAGTAACTGCTTTCTGTCATTGGTTTCCTTAATCCTGCATATGGATTTGTAAATATTCTCTTCTTCAAGTTTTCTTCAAGGAAATGGAAACTTTACATTCCCCAAGGAAATGGAAAAGGAAAGGAATCTTTACAGCGTGCCATTTCATCCTTCTAGTACTTTGTCTGAAATATAAAAATTGATTCTGAAACATAGTTTTCTACTTTTCTGTAGCACTTTTCTCCTTATTCCCATCTTTCAGTATCTCTTTTTATTATCTTTATCTTTTCTACTAAGGAAAAAATGCCTTTTAGTAAAATATGTCAAGCATGTGGCTCGCAGTAGGTGGTATTATCAGCACAATAAGTATTAACTAGTGACACAAATAATGAGCAGCAGCATCACAGAATTTCAGTTAATTAGTGGGGGAAGATGTTTTTGGGTAATGGATCCTCCCTAAACCCCTGGAACTAAAACTCCGGTTCTCTCAGTATTGCTCATACCTCTTTCTTGAGTCCAGAAGTACAATAAGTCAACTCAAAATCAAATGAAACAAATAACACAAGACTGTAGGAAACAGATATAAATAGGCTATCATCATGTATTAATGGTTAAGAGCAGAGAGTTCTATAAAAAATATTAAATATCCTGTGAGATTCTAACACTGGCTTTGAGGAAACCAAAGACTTAAGTTGTAATTTAGTGGAACTGCCTTTTATAAATCCTTGACATGGATTGTCTTTGTTTTGAAATTGGGGAATGGATTCCGAAGCTGGATTATTAGGTTAAAGACGATAAAATAGACAAAACAAATGGTTGAAAGGCATGTAAGCAGTATGAGCAAATTTGTTAGAATAGTTCTGACCCTTTGATCAGACAAATATAGCCCTTTAACTCCCAAAATAATAAGATACAGAGTTCTCCATTGTTTATTTTTGGGAGATATTTATACAAAAAGGAGGTAAAGTTCCATCTATCTAAGGTCTTTCAGGTGGGAAAAAATAGTGTCTTTTTTTTTTAATAACAACATATTTTTAAAACTGAAGTTGAGCTAGGCTAATGAATATATCGTGGAAGACTGTTGAACAACCAGAACATACAACATATGTTTGGATGTTCTGGGAGAATGTAGGATAACCTAAGTTTGCTTGAAAATTAAGTAGAAGGGCTCAAAATACCTGAATATATTCATAATAAGAAAAAGTTTACAAAACCTTGTTACTTTCCTAGAGACAAGCTTTGGGATATGTCTAACCTACAATTCTCTCTTCTTTTTTTTCTAATTTTAACAAATCACATTTATTCAAAGCAAGAAATCTGTTATAATATTTCCTAGAAGAATTTCTCATTCTATTATTCTGCCACAGTGAATGAATATAGGGTGTGACCTAGTTAAATGCTCAATTTGAGTGAGTAAATGACATTTCACAGAAACTGATTAAAAGTTGTGAATAAAAGGAAAAATGACCACACAGAAATTGCAATGTTAAACTTTCTACCATATTTTTAGATTTTGGAAAATTAAACACATTTTCTGGATGACTTATTTGATTTTTTTTATTATAGTTGAAGTAAAAGCATGTAATCTGTATGTTACATTTGCTGACTGACATTGCCCACAGAAGTAAAGACTTCTGCAAATAGCTGTAGTAAATAGGATTTTGAATATGAAAATAAATTTAGTTAAATTTAAAACAAATATTTGTTAAATCATTGTATCAAAACTTTGCACTGATATTTACCTAAGGTAGTATGAAGGACTTGATAACTTACGATTTCTCTCATTAAATAAACTCTTGGGAAAAATAAAAAAGAATTCTTTAAAATATAGTGATAAGCTTACAAATATAAGTTAAAAACCCAAAGTGTTTATTATCTACCACTATAAAAGCAAAAGATAAAAATAACAATGAGCCGTAGGCATATGAAACATTTATATCGGGCTTCCTACTCAGCAAGGGACTTCTCCCTCTGTAGCCCCCCCCGCCAACTGCTTGTGCTCTCTTACTCTCGCTCTCAAATAAATAAATACAATCTTAAAAAAAGAGAAATTACAGATGACTTATTCATCAACAATAATGAATAAAAACACATGTCAAACTCAGGTGGACCTCGGAGCAAGTCATCCATCAGGGAATATTTTTAATAATACCGAAAGGGATAGTTGTAGAAAAGAATAGTTTGATAATCTTGTCATCCACACTTCAAGTGTACAAAAAGAATAGCATTGTCATCAATGAAATAACAAATAATGATAATAAGAACAGGAAAATAATGGAAAAGGAAGTGAAAATCACAAGGAGGAGGAGGAAGGAAGGAAGGCAGCCTACAAGGGGGGAGGGAACCAAAATAAACTGGAAGAGGTCGAGAAGGATCAAGTGGGGGAGTGGAGGGATGCAGGAAACAGACTGTCTGTGGAGTGGAGCACAGGCCAAGAGCCAGAATACAAGAGTGTTACACAGGTAGTAGAAAGGATTTGTTTCTGTTCATCAATTGAGAGGGAGGTATTATGATTCATACCTTAATAGTATGACACCTGTAATATTATTTGGTTCTTTCTTTTTTTTTTTTTTTTAAGATTTTATTTATTTATTTCACAGAGGGAGAGAGATCACAAGGAGGCAGAGAAGCAGGCAGAGAGAGGGGGAAGCAGGCTCCCCGCTGAGCAGGGAGCCCGACGCGGGCCTCGATCCCAGGACCCTGAGATCATGACCTGAGCCGAAAGCAGAGGCCTCAACCCACTGAGCCACCCAGGCGCCCTATTTGGTTCTTTCATTACACATTAAATATATATCAGGGTAGGAGGGCTTCCAGTTCCTGTTACAACAGATCAATGAATATTGGACTGATGGACCTCTGGGAAACAGATACGACGTGAAACAAAACATATGAAGAAATATGGTTTAGCCATTGGGCAATCGGCCTTCCAGGACTGTGATCAGTGAGAGAAGACTCCACTCTGCATGGGCTGCATCTTCATCTTGTTTTTCTACCCTGAGACACAGGGTGATGGAGTCCAGCAGTGATTCCCCTGAGCAGAAGGAAAAGGAGAGAAAACCACAGGAGAAAAAGCCCCGAAGTCTGCACAGGGTCTCTTGAGTTTTGACCCACTGTTAGGCTGCGTATGCGCACAGAGTCTTTCGTATATTTATGTACAAATACATATGTGTGCATTAAAAAGACTTTTAAAAAGAAATGTAAAAATGTCATTAAAAATTAAATTTAAACAAAAATATAAAGATATAATTAAAATACTGAGTTATTGAAAGGAAACATTCAATATTTGGAGATAGAGTTCACATTGATCTGTAAATCTAATTCAGTCTCCCTTAAGACCTTAGAAATGTTTTTAAAAATTTGACAAAATGACTCTACATTTCATTCATAAGGGGAACTACATCTGAAAATCAAGAACATTTTTGGATCAAAGTAATGTTGGTGCCATTTGACAACGAGGCCAGGAATATTCAGTGGGGAAAGGATAGTTTTTTCAATATTTAGTGTTGGGAAAAGTGGATAATAACATCTAGAAAAATAAAATTGTTCCCCTAATACCACCCACAAAAATTAACTTTAGATGGATTAAAGACTTAAACATAAGATCTCAAATAATAAAATTCCTAGAAGAAAAGATAGCAGAAAACTTTTTTGATAGAAAAAATCATTGATTTTTTTTAGATATGACACCAAAAACACAAGCAATAAAACAAAATGAAAAAGTGGGGCTACATCAAGCTAGAAAGCTTCTGCACAGAAAAAGAATCAACAAAATAAAAAGCAAACTATGAGAAAATATTTGCAAACCATTTATCAGATAAGGAGTTAATATACCAAAATATAAAAAGAACTCATACAACTCAATAACAAAACAATACAATTAAAAAACAGGAAGAGAGGAGCGCCTGGGTGGCTCAGTCATTAAGCGGCTGCCTTCCGTTCAGGTCATGATCTCAGGGTCCTGGGATAGAGCCCCACATCTGGCTCCCTGCTCTGCGGGAAGCCTGCTTCTCCCTCTCCCACTCCCCCTGCTTGTGTGTCCCTCCCTCACTGTGTTTCTCTCTGTCAAATAAATAAATGAAATCCTTAAAAAAATAGGAAGAGAAATTGAACAGACATTTTTCCAAAGAAGACATCCATATGGCCCACTATCATGGCAATTATTCAGTATTTTTCTGTCACATTTAGCCAGTGCAGTTGGGGAAGACAATGTAACTAGACTTACAAAAAAATTAAAGAAGAGTTCACACTTTCTGTGGCTGCAGATTAGATGATTGGATACCTAGGAAATCGAGGAGTGTAGTAGGATGAATAATGACCCTTATATATGCCCATGTTCTAATCTCTGGGATGTCCCAATACATGATCCTCCTGGCAAAGGGACTTTACAGATGTCATTAATGTAAGGATCTTGAGTCGGGGAGATAATTCTGGGTAATCTGGGCAGGTTTAACATAATCACAAAAGTCCTTACTGGAGGGTCATAGGAAGTATCAGAATCAGAAAGGTGATGTGTCAGGGAGAGCAGACGCACAGAGAGAAAGGGATTTGAAGATGCTGTCCTGCTGGCTTGATGACGGAGGAAGGGGGTTGTGAGCCAAAGAACACAGGCAGCCTCTGGAAGCTAAAATAGGCAAGGGAACAGATTCTTTTCTAGAGCCTCCCGAAGAAACCTGTCCTGTCAGCACCTGGATTTTAGTCCACTAAAACTGATTTCAGACTTTTGGTCTTCAGAATTGTAAAGAGGATGTATTTGTATTATCTTAAGCCACTAAATTTATGGTAGTTCATTGCACCATCAATAGAAAACTAATACAAAGAGAATCTACTAAGCAACTACAATATAATACTTTTTTAAGTAACAGGATAGAAAACTAACCTCCAAACTAGGTACTTATCACATATGCAAACTATATTCAGATGGAAGGCATTTTTAAGAATAAAAGTGCTATTTTCTGTAATTACACAGAAGAGCTAGGAGTAATATTATAAAAGCTGTGCAAAACCCCTACGATAAAATCTTTATAACAGAGTACCAAAATAGACCTGAATGAATAGAAAGATGAGAAGCCTCCCTTTATGAATCAAGGTTGCATGTATTGGTTCTTTGAAATACATTTTGATGATTTTTACTTATTTTCTGTACTTTCTGTAGTGTCCACTCAACTAGTGAGGAAGCTCATATATGTCTGTTAGTGGCAGTATGGAAGGTCAACCTGACAGTGTCTTTCTGCTCCAACATCTCTGCTGCTAAATTCTCCAAGTTTTAGCAGCTCAAGACGCCTGAATATCCATATCCATTGACTCAGGAATTTTAATACCAGGAATGATCATAGTACCATGATTTAGAGTTCATGTAGAGGGATGAGTGTGATTGTGTTGGTTCTGCTCAAATGATACATCTCAACAAGTTGTGCAGAGTAGGGGCTGTTCTCAAGGCTGGTAAATCACTCGATCTGGAGTACGTTATTTAATGCCTTTTGTCTTCAGCTGTGAACTCTAGTTATAAGCTCAGAGAAGAGAAATACCACTTGCGTTAAACAGACACAACTTGCGTTAAACTTGCGTTTAACAGACACAACTGACACACAGACACAAACGCAGGTACACACACCGTAATAACTACTTAAGTAAATTTTACATGTGGAAACCGAAGCTTGGAGAAGATTGCGTAAGTTTTCTTTTTTCTTTTTTTTAAAGATTTTATTTATTTATTTCACAGAGGGAGAGAGATCACAAGGAGGCAGAGAGGCAGGCAGAGAGAGGGGGGGGGGAAGCAGGCTCCTCACTGAGCAGGGAGCCCGATGCAGGCCTTGATCCCAGGACCCTGAGATCATGACCTGAGCTGAAAGCAGAGGCTTTAACCCACTGAGCCACCCAGGCGCCCGATTGCGTAAGTTTTCTAAGGTAAAATATTTAATGACTGACGGATTAGAATTTAACTTGGGTCTTTCAGGGGCAAAAGCTCATGTTTCAACCCCCGAACTACAATGCCTGAATTAACTGTGTTCTTCCCAAATGATATCAATATGAAATATTTTTAATATTTTTGTTTTATTTTTTAATTATTATATCATGTTTCAAATTCATATTTTCTCTCACTTCCATTGTGGTTTTATTCTTTTTTCATCTATTATATTACTTTTGTTGGGCCCTTAGAACCTCCTGCTTAAAAAGAGAGTCAAGAGATCATGTATCAGAGAGAGAGAGAGAGAGAAAGAAAAAGATGGAGAGAGAACTCTCAAATGTTTCAAGATTGGGAAACTTTCTTTTTCATGGTTTCAGGAGAGAAAATGGAAGAAAAAAATGAATGTAAACACAAAAGAAATGTAGAGGGAAATGCAGTCTTAAAGAAAAGATAGTATGATATTACAGAGCCAAGAGAAGCAAGGGTTTCTCCAGGGTAAGGTGATCAATGATGTCAAAGGAGCATTAAAGTCAAACATATGAAACCAAAAATCTCTTCATAAGAACAGTATGAGGTATCTTTAGTCAGTAATATTATTTACATTATCTGTATTTATTTTAGAATACCTTGCAGGTTCACTTTTCCAACTATCATTCATATATTTAATGCACTTGGTGTCAGTAAGATTTTCTACAAAATCATTTCAAGTCTTCTTTGAGTGACCTTATCTTCAATTGTGTTTGTGTTGGAGACACTAAAAGGAATGTGCAGGTGGTTACAATCTCATTATGGACTTAACACTAAAGATTAAATTTTGTGATGCTTAATATTCCAAAATGTTCATCTCATGGTTTATGCTCATAATATTTTGTTGTCTGTAGTTATATCAAATCATAAAGAGTTAATCTTCATAACTTGGTGAAGAAACGAATATGACACCTTGAAGGTTTTACTTAATATTATGTAGTATCCTCATGGGGGTCCAACAGTGTTTTGTAGAAGGGATGGAGAGAGTCCATTCCACATTCTCTGGGGTCTCTAAAGGTCATTATTTTTTTGTATCAAAAGTGAAAGTACTGCATTTTAAGTATTAACTCACGAATGATGTTTGCTGACAGTAAGGCCGTTGAGGTCTAAGTGATGAGACATGAAAATATGAGCTGCTGAGTTGGTTGAGAGGACAAGATATAAATTCAGGTTCACTAAAACTTGTTAGAGCAGCAAAAATGCGGGCTTTAGCGTGAAAAGCGCAGTGGGATTTCTTTTAGATAAACTGATAAGCTGCCCTCTTTGTGTTTGTAGTAGGTAGATCTTTATTTGAACCAGATGCCACACTTTCTGCTGAGCGTGTTCTAAGGTTTTGCCTGAGTTGCTGACCAAAAAGAACAAATTCCAGAGATATTTGAATTAGTAAAAAATAAATAAATAAAATTTTTCAGTAAAAATAATGTGTTAAGATATGGAATGATTTCGTTTTAGGAAAAAATGCATTTCTTTTTCTCTTGACATCTTTATTGAAATATATTTCAGATGTCCTATAATTCACTCTTTTAAATTATACAATTCGATCATTTTTAGTATATTCACAGAATGGTGCCCCTATCGCCACTAAGTTCAGAATGTTTTAATTACCTCAAAAACAAATCAGACACTATTACCCACATTTCTTCCATTCATAGGCAGTCTCTAATCTACTTTCTTAGCTGTAGATTTGCTTATCCTTGACATTTCATGTAAATAGAATCCTGCAGTAAGTGGTCTTCAGTGATGTGATTTTTCACTCAGCAGGATGTTTTTAAGGATTATTCATGTCGTAATGCATATCAGCACTTCAGTTCTTCCTTCATTATTTTTATAGAGGTATAGTTGGCATACAGTATAGTAGTTCGGTGTACAACAGACTGATTTGGTGTTTGTGTATTTCGCAAAATGATCGCAGTAAGTCTAGTTACCATCCATCATTCCTTTTATTGCTGAATAATATTCCATTGTAGGGTATTCCAGCCACATTTTGTTTACCCATCAGTTGATGGACAATTTGGACCACTGCCACTTTTTGGACTATTATGAATAATGCTTCTGTAAACAGTTGTATACAAGTACTTGTTGAACATGACTTTTTATTTCTCTTGGATATATAACTAAGAGTGGACTTTCTGGGTCATATGGGTACTCTATGTTTAACATTCTGAGTAACTGCCAAACTGTTTTTCAATGTGGCTACATGAAAAGAAGGCACTTCTGATAGTTTAAAAATAATTCTGCAGTCTGCAAGATAAGTCAGCAGAGTTTAGCGGAAATTAAATGGAATGGGAAAACTCTGGATCTGGTCCCAGCTCTGCTGCTAATTAGTTGTTTGACCTTAAGCAATTCATTTACATTCTCTAAAACCAAGTTTCTTCATTTGTAAAATAAGTATGTTTCTTCAAACAAGCACAACTCTTGAATATAATTATAGCTACTTTACTTTTTTTTTTTTTTTAAGTTGTTTCTTTTAACTGTGCTCTCAGGCCTAATTTTTTCCTTGGCCCCAAATGAAAACCTTAAGCAGACCCTATGACATCTCTGACTATTACGAGGTATTGTAAAGACTTCTGGTCACTTTTAGTCACAAAACATGATCTCAATTCAGTAATCAAATTGTCCCTTTTTATATAATAATCCAAACTCTGAATGTGATATGAATTAGAGGCTTCTTTTAGTTTCCATTTAAATGAGGATTGCTGTTGTTAGGGGTCCCTCATGGGTTGGAGTGTAAAGGGAAGTACGAGGAAAGGGGACCAGTGAAGTTTTCTTTGCTGTGATCTATAGTTAATGATCTGGCTTGAGGGCTCTTTGAACTTGGCAGATATTTAAAACTAACGTTTTCTTCTGGTGATTTGTGACAGAGTATTACCTTTGTGTTAGTTTACTAGCACTGTTGTAACAAAGTAGCACTGGGTAACTTCACAACAGAAATGTTGGGCAGGCTAGAAGTCTGAGATAAGGTGGCAGCCAACTTTGTTCCTCTGCGGGCTGTGAGGAGACTACTCCTTGTCTCTCTCTTAGCTTCTGGTGATTGGCTGGCAATCTTTGGCATTCTCTGGATTGTAGATGCTTCACCCTGATCTCTGCCTGAGAGAATCTTCATTTTCACATGGCATTCACCCTGTATCTATGGCTCTATGTCCCACCCACCCCCTTTTTGTTTATTTTATTTATTTATTTATTTATTTATTTATTAAAGATTTTATTTATTTATTTCACAGAGGGAGAGAGATCACAAGGAGGCAGAGAGGCAGGCAGAGAGAGAGAGGGGGAAGCAGGCTCCCCGCTGAGCAGGGAGCCCGATGCGGGCTTCGATCCCAGGACCCTGAGATCATGACCTGAGCCGAAAGCAGAGGCATTAACCCACTGAGCCACCCAGGCGCCCCCCCTTTTTGTTTATAAGAATGTCCGTCATACTGGATTCGGACATTCAGTAATGACCTCATTTTTTACCTGATTGCCCCCTGTGAAGACTCTATCCCATAAGAGAACATTCTGAGATACTGGGACTTAGGACTCCCACACATATTTTTTACAGGGGCACATTTCAACTCATAATAATTACAAAATAGATGTCTCTTTCTTGTGATAGGATTTTTCTTCAGTGCCCTTGCCATGTGATTTCATAGTAATTCCCAGCAGGCACTTCATCCCAGTGGCTTTGGGCTTGGCTGTATTGTTGACTTTGACCTTTGGAAGGGGAAGGTGTGACCATGTCAAGAGTTCCAGGTAGGGCCTTCAAAGAGCATGTATGTTTCAGCTCATCCCCTGAAGATTTGCCTGCCACGAGAATAAAACCCCCTTCATATTGCTTCTCTTCCAATTTAGATTCTTGAACGATAAGACACTTGGATAGAAGAAATTCTGAGCTTTCATAGTACATCCTAGCTACAGCCATCATGTAACAAGAATGAGAAATATATTTTGTTATTATAAGCTATTCAGATTTTAGGGCTATTACTTGCCACAGAAAAATGTGACTCATTGAGAGCTTTTATTTCTTTTTGGAAATAACGTCATCCCTGGGACATCTCACCTGCACCTTCTGAATTCAAATGATGCATCTCTGGGTTTTTAATGATTCCTTTCTCAGCCCCTATTCATTGATGATATCACTGGTCTCTATCTCAGTCTATGCTAAGCAGTCATCTTTGATTGGCTTTTTAAGATCAACCTACACTGCTGTCATTCTCTTTCTGGACCATCTTTGCTATGGAAAATGCACACACATTCTTTGCCAGGACAAACTTTGGAAATGAAAGACATTCAAAACATTTGGTTCTTTTGTGACTCATTCACTAGCCAGCCCATCCTAGCCAACTAGGTGTTTTAGGCAAGCAAGAATCACGTATCAGCCCAGTAGGTATCTCCAATCTTTAGGGAATGCATAGTAAATGCTCCAAGTGTGTGTGTGTGTGTGTGTGTGTGTGTGTGTGTTTGTGGGGGGGTCATCTAATGAGTCTGTGGCAGCTGTGCATTTATGCAACTCAGATCTCCACCAAGATAGTTTACTGTGAGCATCACAGATGACTGACAGCTCCAGATCTACCTTTTTCAGTCAGTAATGATGCTTGTATCAAGGTCCTACTTTTTCTGGCTATGCCCACGCAGTGACTAAATACAGTGGGGGTACTATGGCTAGTCCATTACTGCCTGACAGGGAATTCCTATAATTAGGATGGCTGGATAAAAGAACACACAATTAAATTTGAATTTCAGATAGTTAATAATTCTTTACTATAGGTATGCATGTAATATTTGGCAAATACATATACTAAAAAAATTTGTTGTTGATCTGAAATTTAAATTTAGCTATATGTTCTGTGTTTTTATTTGCTAAATCTACTTAATGATAGTAGTTGCTTAAATACGCCCCACCATGCTGGCTGAAAATTACTAAGAAATGTATGAACTCTTCCTATGTAGTCCATCTTTACCTCCCCCCCTTTATAAGTGTCAGACCTTTATCATAGTTTGAACATTCCCCTGCCTGTTCCTGCTTGTTTCCCTTTATCCTTGACAGGCATCCCCCATAAAACCTCTGGCATATCTAATCCCATCCTGGCATCTTCTCACATGACCTGAACTGACACACAGCATTTGATGAAACTTGTGTCTTTATTTCTGCTGAAGATTCTATTTTCACTCTGTCTGTGGATATTGGACTAGATGATTGCTAATGTTCCTTCAGCCGCATCTTATGATTCCGAGTTTCTTCTTAGGTAGACAGATCATGCTGTAAAAAAAATTTCAGATTTACTGTACGAAAATAAAAATGAGACTTTCACTTGTTCAACAGTGATTTCTTACTCCTCTAGTCTTCCTCTGACATTCTATAGAAATTAGCTATAGTGAAATGATATAAATGGTAGTTAAATGAGGTGAGGAATTGGGTCACTCTTCTTCCACATCATAAAAGCTGCAAACTACAGCCTGTGTTCTAGCTAGTGGTTTCCTGACTGTGAATGCTGAAGTGATAGAACTAAGATACTGAGTTTCTGTTAAACAGCTGAAACCCCCAGGCTTGAACTTCAGTCTCCTGATCAAACCAGAGGCAAAACTGGTTCTTCTCCAATCATAAAACTCAAAAATCCCTGCTGTGCAAGAGCCGGGTTCCTCTCTTGGCATCTACATGCAGTCTTACTGAATACTAGTGCACTGGGCATATGGGAAGTAGACAATGGGGGACAGACACACTTTCTATTTCTTAAATTTCCATTGATATTCTCCAGTGAAAGATTTTCAGCAGGCTGAAAATGTTCTATCTGGTCATTGTGTTATTGAAATGAGCATTATGACTGGAGCATTTGTCTTGGTATCCAATATGGGATGCTGGAAGCAAAATTAAGGGGCCAGAAATCAGTGTATCTCAGGAGTGGAAAACTTTACCTTAGTTGGTATAGTATTCTTGAGATGGTATAATATTTCTGTGGGGGTATATAGTTCAGTAAAGTGGGAATCATGAGGAAGGGACACTAAACCCCATGAGCCATGTGACCTCCGTCATCTTTTCCTCCTGATAAAGGAAATAACCCCCATGTAAAGCAAGTGAACCAACAAAATTACCATGTAGGCTTGCCCTAAAAATAATAATAATAATCACTATTATTATTATCTTATGAAACAATCATGATGAAAATGCTGTGTCCTCAGACTTACCTAAAAACACTAGCCATTTGTTACGTAAGATATCAAGACTACTAGGGGAAGAATATGAACAATCTGAAGGGCGGGATGAAAAGACTCCTAAAGTGTGCCCCATACATATCAGATTAGGATGTTAAAGCAGTTGTACAATGCGGTGATCTCTGACGAGTTGTCTCCTGGGACCCCATTATCAGGCAACACTACCGTTGCCTCACTCAGATCTCTTTTGCCAAGTAGTGCCTCCAGTCCTCTGCTGTTTGAGTGTTGGCTATAGATAGTTCATGGCTCTATTCTTCTTTTGAGAATTGTCCTTGACTAAAGGGAATAAACCACGAAGAAATGCTGGAGAGGTGAAGATCTCTTTCAGAGGAAGCTTATGGCCAGTTACCAATAGATACCTGTTATACAGGGTCATCTCCGTTGCCTCAAGTTGGGACAACTCTGTGTTGTTCATAGTGGTTATTCATGCTCCATAATGCCCCACTAGATCAGGCTAAGGTTAGACTTCAACTGACTGTACCTCTTTGCTCAAAATCTTTCTTAATTAAATCCGATTATCCATTCCTGTACTAGATTCAGCTGAGAGCAGTCTCTCCCTAAATCATTTGCTCAAGAATCCTTGCTTCAAACTTTGCTTCTCGAGAACCTGACCTAAAACAGAGAGGCTTATGCTCTCACAGCAGAAAAATGATGATATAGTGAAACAAGGCAAGTCAGTTATTTCTCAATTCATACTTCTATTGGATCCAGCCCCTCTTACCACCAGGATTGAGGTTGGTATTTCCCTAATCATAAACCTTAAACATCTCCATTAACTCAAGGGCCAGGATTCCTCTCTAGGAATCTGATGGCTGATAGGCTCTGCCCCATTCCTCTGTGCTGCCTCAGAAAGTAACAGGTAATGGGTTAACACATACCTGATATTGTTCCTGGGTCTGTGATTTTCCCCTAATAAATACTGAACCAGTAAGTCCAGTAAAAATCATAGCTTATGTACCCTTGTTTGATCAAAAGGACATAAGTTGCCACCAAGAAAAGGATAAACATTGAAAGGAAGGTAACTGCTGAACTTCCAAACACTTTGTTTCTTTAAGAATGGATGGAAAGGTATTGTAGATTAGATTATGCATAGTCTCGTCACTCTCAGCAATTTTTGTTTATTAATACAAAATCTTTCTCTATCTTTTTTTCCCCTTCTGCATTATCAGTTTGTCACAGGCTGTTTAGCAAAGTATTTAAGGTGCTAATACTCTCAGTAAACAAGTGAGACAATTGAATTGGAATTTAAATCATGATTTCATGATTTCCATAGAGTGGAAAACATGGGCCTCATTTTAGAAGTGTAAGTTTAGAGAGAATAATTGGGACCTGTAATTTTAGGTTGAGCTTCACTAATTAGGATCTGCGGACTTGTATGTGGTAGAGACGCTTTAGGCGGCTTTGTCAAAGGATTACTTCTCATGTGTATTCCAGATAGCCCCTGATATTTGGTTATGGATGAGTGTTTAATCTCTTTGTACGATGTTATATGTGTCAATAAAAGGGAAGATGGCCTCTTATAATGTGAAACTCATGGCAGATCCATCTTTTCTCCTTAGGTTATACCTTCTTGCTCAACCACGTACTAGATTTAGGGAATTGACTACATTTCTTTGTGTCAGAAGTTTCCTCATTTGTAATATGGAGGTAATAGTTATTACTTTGAAGTATTATCAAGACTGAATTACACAACAAAATAAAACTCCTGGAACGTAGGAATGGATTAACAAATTATACCTATTTTATGTTTCCATTTACTTTTTATTGTTTCCACTTACCTAAATTTTTGTCTTGGTTAAACAAATCAAAACCTACATGGCTGCTTCAAAACATTTTGATAAATTAATGACAAATGTTTAATGTTTAATAACACTTTTCTCTTTCCTTTTTTATCATGTTCTTTTCAAATATTAAAAAATTAGTTATTTTCAGCATCTTAAATACTATAACCTAGCCTGTAATTTTAACTCCCCTTAGTGCAAGAAAAGAGAGCTAACTTTCTTTGAATAGCTGTTTTGAACAACTTTGAACAACTATTAAGGACTGATCTTAAAGTGAGATGACTTTATTTCATAGCTTTCCAATTAAAAGCATAACATATCTGTAGAAAACTTTGGCAAATACAAGCACAGTTGAAGGAAAAATCTAAGTTTCCTATAATCCCACTGGTCAGTGTATCCATTTTTAAGCTGTACCTATATTTACTTCTAATTTTTAAAAGTAACACCACCTAATTGTAAGACTAATTCATGTTCACTGGTCTTTTATGCTGTTTAAATTTACTTTGTAACTACAGATTCTTTTTTTTTTCCCTTGGTCAATCACTATAACTACCTTATGTCTTAGATGCCCTAGTATAAGCAGAATATAGCTGGGTTTGTTTTGTTAACATAATGTTCTAACTAAAGAATTGCCTCTGTTTGTACTCTATGTAATTGCTGAGATATTTGGACCTATTTTTGCTAAGCCCATGTTGCACTGTCCTTTTGACGTTCCATCTCTTCCCTTCGCCTACGTTTTCCCTTTTCTTTATTATTCTTTTCACTCTGTGCTCTGATTTTGCATTGATTGGATTTCTCTTTCATGTCATTTTTTTTAACTACTCCTGTAAAAATGCACACTTGGTTTCCGGTATTTTAAATGTTATTCAAGTGATTTAAATGTGTATATTTTGCATAACACTGTACAAATTTAATCAGCAATTTTACTCTTTCATGTATAATTTTATTTACTGACTCTACTTAATCATATGTGATATCATTTTTCAGGATTTTTAAAATTATCTTGGTTTTATCCTCCAAATTAGACATTATTTTTTACTCTGTGATTCAGCCAGTATTTTAAACACTCATATTTACCATTTCCTTTCTTGGTTATTCATTCTTTCTTGACAGACCTTCTACTTAGAATCGTTTTTTTTTTGTTTTTGTTTTTGTTTTTTTGCCCAGGGGTACAGGTTTGTGACTCATCAGGCTTACACATTTCACAGCACTCACCATAGCACAAACTCTCCTCAATGTCCATAACCCAGCCCCCCTATCTCTACCCTCCCACCCCCCAGTAACCATCAGTTTGTTTCGTGAGATTAAGAGTCTCTTATGGTTTGTCTCCTTTCCCATCCCATCTTGTTTCATTTTTTCCCTCCCTACCCCCCATGACTCCCTGCCCCTCAAATTCCTCACATCAGAGAGATCATATAATAATTATCTTTCTCTGATTGACTTACTTCACTTAGCATAATACCCTCCAGTTCCATCCATGTCGTTGCAAATGGCAAGATTTCGTTTCTTTTGATGGCTGCATGGTATTCCATTGTATATATATACCACATCTTCTTTATCCAGTCATCTGTTGATGGACATCTAGTTCTTTCCATAGTTTGGCTATTGTGTACATTGCTGCTATAAACATTTGGGTGCACTAGAATCATTTTCTTTCTCCACATATTTCTTATACAAGATTCCTTTACAATGGACCTAAGGTACTAAGTTCTTTGTTATTCTTTTGGCAGTGTTATTATGTAGATCTTATTCTGAAAGAATTTTTCTCAGTGTAGAATTTGAAGTTGATAGAGTATTTTCTTAGCTCATTGAAAATATTACTTTCTTTTCTTTAGAGAGTGGTGAGTCTGTCATTTGTTTATTTTTTTCTGTATTACATTTACTTACTTTCTCTCTCTGTCTGTCTCTCTCGCTCGCTATGTCACTGTTTTGTGTCTACATGTGGAATTTTTAGGATTCACTGGACTTCCTGAATCTGGGAATGGCATTTTTCATCACTTTTTTGAAAAATTTCAGCTACTGTATCTTCTGTTATTACCTCTTTCCCATAATCTTTGTTATCTTCTCTGGAACTCTGATTAGTTTATAGTATTAGGCCTTTTCTTTCTAGCCTTGGAGTGTATTCTCTCAAAGGTAAGAGGATAGTTCCTACTATACAGTGCCCTTTCTTTGCTGTATTTATTTCCCAGCCCACCAACCCTCTCCTTAGCTATGCCTGCCTTCTGATTAATCAATTATTTGAATCATTATTTTTAATTGACCGTTTTTCATTTATATAGTTATTTTTTTAAAAAGTTGGCCTGTTTAAATAGAAGCTTTTTATTTGTAACTTTTTCAGTTTGTTGTATTATTTTTAAATCTAGTAAGTGTGTTATACTTATTTTCTATCCTATATCTAGTAGTTCCAGTATCTGTCATCAGCAGTTTTGACTTTACGGAGTCCTCACCTACTGCTCTCCTCCTTATGGAACCTTGCATATGACAGCCCTATCTGACTACTTAAAATCAATGTGAGGTTGTCAATTCATGCTTCTTGGACTTTAATTTTTGGGAATTCTTTGAGTTCTAAGTTTAAAGTGAGTTCATTCAGTGAGAATATGGGTTTGCGTTTGTTAAGCTTCTAGAGGACAACACTAACCCAAGACCAATCCACAGAATATTTTTCTCAAGATAGATGGATGGATAGGTAGGTAGGTAGGTAGATGGATGGGGATGGATGGATGGATGGATAGATAGATAGATAGGTAGGATGATAGTTTTATCTCTGGTTTTTGTATCTTTATTTGTTGTCCTTTGGGTTTTGATCATTATTTGACAGAAGTCTCAGATTACTTTGGTTTTACACAGAAGTCTCTCTTCGAATCTCCCAATATATATGGTACTAAGGTTTTAAACTCTTTTACCTCCAACCTCTGTTATGGTTTCTTAAGACCAAGGATCTAGGACTGCTATAAATCTACTGAATTTTCTACTACTGAACTCTGATGAAAAGGATGGATTGTGCCCATTTATCTCCATTTGCTTGTCCACATTCATTCCTTGCCCTTCTTTACCCTTTGCTTTTCTTTAGGGAGCAGACCATATAGAAATTTATCATCCAAGCTTCCTGCAGATTATCTTCTTCTTGGGTTCAGATAATGAACAGATTGGTAGTGGTTCAGAATATTGGACAATGGGATTCTTTCCTTTTTGCTTATTTCTTGCAAATATGGAAATAGTGTTGCATTCTGCATTTAAAACTCCTGCTGGGTGGCCCTTCTTCTATGACCCTGAACTACTTTTAGTCTTCAGGCCCAAGATTTGAAATAGTGTGTCACTCTTGTCAGTCTCTAGATTCTTCATAGCCCTTTTTGTACCCTAGGCAAAAATCACACTCCTAGACCAACAACCTACTTCATAGCCAATTTCAACTCCCTAAACCCAACCAATTTTGATAACTAGTGTCTCCATTAAATCCTGTACCTTCAAGTGTTTCATCTGTTTCCTGATGGGATCCCTACTACTACAATATGAATATGCTAATTTTGTAGGTGAGGGAAGGAAGGCTTAGAAAACCCAAGTGACTTTAGAAGAGAGTAGTGTGATGGTTTGTGGGATTTCACCTTGAGTAAATTGGGATCTGTTTCCCAGAGATCACTTCCCAGAATATTTTTAGATTAGAGTTGGCCAAACCAAAACTTGCATGTGACTTGGAAAGCAGAAGCGAAGCAGTGGGCATTACACTCTGAAGTTTGTGGTAGTTAGACATAACGTAGGACAAATATAGGGGTGTCTGTCAAGGCCTCATCTCATCCTTACTCTCTACTGGGTTGTGCGGTACTTTTTTTGATTCCTGACTCCTTTGACAAATTGTGATTTCAGACCAACTGTGAGATGCTTTACTCCAAACTCGGAATAGTTGGTACATAGAAGCAAAAACTTCTGTTTTCACCGTGAAGATGCCTAGAATAAGAGACCATAACAAGAGAGAGGCTCAGCTATCACAGCCATTCCAACCATACCAGATGAGGGCTCAGACTCATGAGTGAGGTCACTGTGTATCCTTCAGTCCTCATCAAGGCATCCAGATAACTGGCGCCTGGAGCCACATCAGTGATCCAGGCAAGACGACAGAAGAAACACATAAGCAAATATTGAGAAAAAATGCAGTATTGTTGTTTTAAGCCAGAAAGTTTTGGGATTTTTTTTTTGTAGACTGTAGAAATTGGTATGTGAAAGTGGCATGTTACTATAATAATAATAATTTTTTAAAAACCTAAAATATGTGATATTGACTTTGGGACTTGGTTAAAAGAAAAATCTAAAAGCATGGCAAACAGGCTGCTAGTGGAGACTAGAAAGATCCTGAGAAAACCATCTGAGGCTGGAGAATAGGCAGTCTTTGTTATTTAGTGGTAGAAAAGTTAGCCAAAATGTTGCCTGGTAATTTGGAAGATTGAAACTAGTATGAACTGTTGGATCTGCCTTAGGAGCCTTCCGGGGAGAATGTTGAAATGCCAGCTGGTTTCTTTTTGTATCCTATGATCAGATATAGGAAGAAAGAGATGATACAAAAATAGAACTATACATTCCAAACAGAGCTGGTGAAATAAAGACCAGTGCTTCCTGTGCTAGAAAATAAAATCTCATTTCTAGTCTCCCAGCCAGCAAAACATCATCAAAGAAAAATGAAACCTAGGACTACAAATGAACTAAAGGTGAGTTTATAAGACCTTCTGTTAATACTTATGAAAGATGTAAGGTGGTGTCAAGTAAACACTGTCAGCTAGAACAGTAGCATCCAAAGAATCTTAAGAGTGTTATCAAAACAGCTTCTCATATGCCCCAAATAGAATGAGGTTATCTTGGGTGCTTGAACCCCAGTTAAACTATTAGACATAATCCCAGGTGATGGGAGTGCATCTCAAGCGACACTGGTAGAAGAGCTTCCCAGATTTCCAGCACCACTCAATAGGCAGTGGGGTTTTTATGCAGTGATTAATAATGAATACAAGCTGCTACACATCATTTGTAACGGGACATGTGATTTAATCATAATTCAATAATCTTTTAAAAATTATTTGTGGCATGCTAAATAACAACAGTTTACACTATTAGCCCACTGTGGAAAAAATATGTAAACCAAAGTATCTTGCATTTTCTTTTTGGGATTGGCAGACGAAATATACCTGGGGAAATTTTGGAATTGCATGAGAAGATGTGATATCAGTCCATGTAGAGTGAAGGAGAGCTAGGTTGGATTTAGCTGAAAGCTCTCTACTGCTTGGGGATATTATTTTTTCTCTTCATTTTACCACTTTATCCTTTCTTTTTAAAGCCCCTCCCCCAAAAGATGTGTGTGTTCAATAGTCTTTTGGAATAATAAAGTTAATCTGACCTCCAAACCCCATCTTAGAATTAGAAAATCATCTCTCTCTTACTCTTAGGGTTAGTCTTTCTGGGAGAATCTTACTCTTTAAAGGGCTTACAATATTGGTATCAATTCTTTTTCCTCAGCATTGTAGCATGAACCCCTCTTCAGAGAGGGAGATTCATAATCGCTGCCAGATGCCAGGCACCTGGGATAAGTGGATATGCTGCATGTGCCACTTCAAATCTGGAAGAGGCATATTTTGACCCAAACAGTATATTCAGATTTTCTCCCTGTAGTTACGAACAGCATCACCGTCACTCCTGTGAGAGTACCAAACAGCTGACCCCTGTCTCACTGCTGGGTCTCTGATTTAGGCAAGTCCTACACTTTTATCCCCACCTGGATGAAAGTCTCCTTGCTCTCTGTGGGCTACTGTGCAGTGCTGGCCATGCTCAGGCTTGGAGTCTCACACGCCTGGCTGGTTGCCATCTTGAAAACATTCCCTGCTCAGTGCTGCCAATCTCCATGTTATATCTGCCCGTGCTCTGAAACAGAGGATTTCTGTTGAAAACAGTCAGCCAGTTTCTTGTCAGCCCTCCCCACATCTGTGGTGATAACGTTCCTGGTTTAGCAGGGGTTTCTCCTGGTGCAGAAGAGAAAAAACAATGTCTTCTCTTTAGTGTTATGGAAGAATTGTTGCCTTCTACCAAGCCATGCTACTTAGAATCTAAATATCAGAGCTATTTGTTTACCTTCACAGACACAACTGTTATTTATGAAGCAGATCTGGAGTAATAGGTAGCTTAAGCCTTGGGAGATGTCCATCCTCAATAGGAATCTGTTTCCTGAGCCTCCCCTCTCTCATGTCCAGATTTCTTCTACCACATGATAAGTCTTGGGGGCTCTTAGTATCTAATTCTGCTGCTAAATATAGGCTGTGCCATTTCAGCTTGGCGTATATAATCAAATACTATTGACACTTAAAAGGGAAGAAATTGGAGTGTCTCTCTTTTTTTTTCTCAGATGGCATTTGGTCTATATGAAAATTTGCTCTTCTTCAGCAACACTTGTATTCCACAAATAAAGAGAACAGAAGTAATGTGGTCATTTTGCAGGAAATAATAAAAGCAAAAAAAAAATTATTCCTAGTAGATAGGCTGTCAGGTATCAAAATTGATTTATTTTCTCACAGTACCCAGAGAGTTAGAGCCCACTTTAAGTGTTTTATGCTCTCTATGGGCTTAAGATTTTTCTATCTATATCTAAAATACAAGAGGAAGAAATTCTTCAAGAGTCTTTTGAAGGTGGAAAAGATGATGTAAGGATTTCCTGTCATAAAACCTAGAGAGGACTGCTCTGTTTCTGAACTGTCAATCTAACTTTTACTAAAACATTTTGGCAGCCATTTCCCTCAGCGTTGTCAAATGTGTCATTGATAATAGTTTTGCGTCGTAAAGGGGAAAGGGGGATATTAAGAGCTTAATTCTCAACACTTGTCATTTAGTGGTGTCATTGGCAATTTAAAACAAGAGGTAGTCTGATTCCTCTGAACGTGTAACCCAGAGTCTTACAGAGTGATGGAGTATGAGATGGGGACATGGGAGTGGGTATTTAATGAGGGTCTCTTATGTGTTTGGTGCTTCTGTATTTCAAATTCTCCACAACCCTGTGGGGACCAAGTTAATTATCTTCCAGTTCCATAAGAAGGAACTGAGGCCCAAATAGGTCAAGTAAATTTCTGAAGGCCTCATATCTATCAGTGTCTCTTAGGACAGGTGCTTAGGTCAAGCTAACTCTAGAAGCAGTGCTCTTCTCACAGAATCATGTTGCTTAGTACATATTTGGGGAATGTGTTAAAATGACGGGGCATGAGTGTGCCATCTCTCTTCATAAAACCATAAGTAAATAACGAGTATGGTAATTAAGATTATCAGAAAATGGAGTGGTAGCAGAAATCCCTTAATGACAATATTATCATGTTATAAACTATTGAATACTATAATAGTTTGGACTATTGTGGGTAGGATTGCTGCTGCCAGCAAGACTATCATTTTATCCCCAACAGAAAATTATTTTTAAAAATGTGATGTGTTTATTGTAAAGCCCCTGGGCATATGTACAAGAACACAAACAGCATTTACATATCTATTATCTATTAACTGACACTGCATTTGCCAGGCATTTGACACAATTAAGCAAATGCTTGACTGAACAGATGGGTCTTATAAGGATCCCTAAGGGCATGTCTGCATTAACTATGCCAAGGGGGGTTAATGCACCCATTTGGCATCTGCGTGCTTTTTCCCATCAGCGTCTACACCACTGCTTTGCATGGTTGCAAATGGGTCCATTTTTTGTCCCAGAGGACTAAGTGTAAATGAATTGAGCTATTTCCAGTTTGTTCCATTTTTGTCTTCTGTTTGAAGTGTATCCCCAACAATAGTAGATGACACCCTGTGATTGTTTCTTGTATTCATTTACTTGAAAATGGCCTAATGTTTTTATTTAGTTTACTAGGGGTGTCAAGGAAATTGAACACTTTTCTAAGGCAAAGTACATATCCTTTGAATTTTATACCTTGGTTTATACAGTCTCTACTGCCAGGTTATAATAGCTAGAGGAAGAAAAAACACAATTCAGATCTTAATAGTAATAATAAAGAATTGAACATCACTGTACCTGACAAAAGAAGTATTTGTCTTTCACTAAACTATTTCATGGCCTCTGAAATGGAAACACAACCCCAGACATTAGACACTTAAATCAGGGCTATGGTCTCCCTTTGTTGTCTATTGGATGTATATATGTCTCTCTGGGAAATGACCTGAACACATCAATTAAACTTTTTTTTTAAGCCTTGGCTAGGTCTTCAGGGCCTTTTTCAAAGGCTGTCCTAAAAGGACCACAGTTCAGGGCCTGCTCTGTGGGCTGTGGATGCTTTAGCATTTTGTATATCACAGAGATAAAGCTGTACCATGAATCAAAACACAGATAGACTAAGTATTAAGGTTAATTGTATATGAGGAAGCATGGACTATATTCTTTGAATTTCACATTGGTCTATAGCTGTTTCGAAAATGTTGGGCACAATTGATTTTGTGTCATCCTTTGTAGCTAATGGAGCTCAGCACTAAAAGCAAAGCAGCTCTGAAAGTATGTGGCATGCTGCAGATCATTATGTGGGAGTACAAAGTTAAACACCAACCAAAAATGATGAAAACGTCAACATAATTTGAGCACTGTAAGGCAAGCAAATATTTCAGTAAATGAAATTAGCTAATAGTCTTGTCAAATCAGGCATTGGGAATGGAAATTAGGTTATTTTTATTGTTTTTCTCTTTAAAACGATTCCTTCAGCAGTGTTTTGTCAAAATATGTATTTGATTTATTAAATGCGAGATAGTCTCACACTGGGCAAATTCCTTGGAACATTTCTTTCCACAGCCTGTTGGTCTTGTTTTCTTTATTTACTAAAAAGAGAAGAAAGGAAAAAAAATCATTTCCATGTACTTACATGAAAATATGATTTGCTTGGCTGTGCTGCCTATGGTCTTAGTTCTAGGTATAGTGAAGTAGGCATAAAAGCTATTTCATTTAAAAAGTATGTTCTATTTTATGTAAATGATAAATCACTAAATTCTACTCCTGAAACTTGTATTACACTATATGTAAGTAATTGGAATTTAAATAAAAACTTGGGGAAAAAAGTACATTAAAAATTATAGTGTACATATTTTTTTACTTAAGGCTTATTTTTTCTCTATTTCTAATTGAAGTAAAGCTGTCATACAATATTATATGATATTCAGGTGTACAACATAGTGATTTGACAATTATATACATTATGAGATACTCACCACCATAGGTATAGTTACCATCTGTCACTCTACAAAGTTATTACAGTATTATTGACTATATTCCCTATGCTATGCTTTTTATCCCTGTGGCTTATTTGTAACTTGAAGTTTGTACCTTTTTTAAAATTCAAGTATAATTAACATGTAGTGTTACATTAGTTTCAGGTGTACAATATAATGATTCAACATTTCCATACATTTCTCAGTGCTCATCAAGATAAGTGTACTCAAAAAAAAAAAAAAAAAACGATAAGTGTACTCTCAATCCTCATTATCTATTTCACCCATCCCCTCTCCCACCTCCCATCTGGCAACCACCAATTTGTTTTCTGTACTTAGAGTCTGTTTTTCATTTGATTCTTTTTTTTTTCCTGTTTGCTTTGTTTCTTAAATTCCACATATGAGTGAAATCACATGGTATTTGTCTTTCTTTGACTATCTCATTTCACTTAGTATTATACCCTCTAGGTCCATCCATGTTGTTGTAAATGGCAAGATATTCATTCTTTTAAATTTGTGTGTTACCAGCTGAAAGAGGAACAATGTTTATCTGGGATTATTTTCACTGTTTCTACTTATTGTCCACACTACAAGATATTTCCTACTGTTTGAATGTATTAGGTTAAACATTTGGAATTGCTGGATCTAGAGTGAAAAGAGACCTCCTACTTTTTCTACTGTAGCATGATTATTTAAATAATCTAAGGCTTCTATAGTTTGTGAGTCACTCAAATAACTTGTTAATGGTAATCTTAGAATTAAAATAAACTGTATCAAAATGTAGCACTTTTTTTTTGGCCTAGAAAAATGTTACACTGAGTCCTAGATGAATTTGGATTTTATTTTTTTAATTAGTTAATATATAGAGCATGGTATCTAAAAAAAATCATGTATTGATAAGAGTACCTAATTTAACAACTAAAACTTGAGCAATACATTTAAATATGCCTTTATACTTCTCTCCATCATATTAACTAAAATGTAGTACAAATTAATATATCCTTTCTTTAGGGGTATCGACTGTTAATGTCATATGTATCCATCTAAGCCTCTGTTTGTGTGTATGAGGATTTAATTTTACAAAGGGAGTATCATACAGTAGATGCTATTTTGCACTTTGCTTTTTCACTTAATGATATATTGTGGATATAAAATCTTGTCTGTGTATGTATTTATTTTTAAATAAATGCCTATTTTTATCTATATTTCTTTCTTAATGGATGCTAAGTACTTGTATAGGTTGAATTCCTAAGTGGTACCTAATGCAGGTGTTACTATGTTACACCCTGCGTCATAGACTTAGTTGGCCTGGAAACAGATATGTGAACATTTCTTGAAGTTTAAGTAAAATTCATAGTGGTTTGGTTTACTCTGACATAGTAACAGTATGACTATAGTTCCGCTAATACTTTTATCTCAGTTCTTGGTGAAAGCTTTATATTAAAATTTAAGACCCATTTAACAAAATACCGAAAATCAAACTAACATGTCTTAAAAATATCCCACTTGATCTCTGGGTGCTAAGGCCAGAACTCCGCGAAAATTAATCCATGGAGGCTTAACAGCAAGTCTAGGGAGAGCTGTCAATGCAAATGGCTAGCATAGCCTGGCACTGGGGCTCTCAAGACTGCCCAGGGAGCAGAGGTTTTCAGCTATCTGACCTACCTCCTGCCCTGAAAATGCATCAGTGTCAGTCATGGCCCTGGAGAAGACAGAGCATTCCAGAACTCAATCTAGCAAATCACACTCAATAGAATGCTGATTTGCCTTGCAGGGATTGGATTGAAGATTTGTATTTCCTCTTTTTTGCTGTATTCCCTTTTCTCTATTTTCTAATTTGCACAATTACATATTTCTTATTTAATGAGCTCTTGGCAGAGAAGTTACACTACGTAAAAACATGCATTTTTCTCTTAGTGGTTATATTATTGTAAGTTAATAATGTAACATAGTATCTGAACCAGAACTATTTTTATTGTCTTGTTTTCTTGTTCCATGGGTAACATGGACCAAAGAGTGACGCACAGCACCAAATTAGCTCCACTATAGTTTATGCCCTGTATTTGAACTATCTCAAAGAAACTAAGTGGTGTTTTTGGGTAAGGCAAAATATTTACTATGAGTCATGCATATATACTGGATAGTAAGGCATTACTTGTAATGGATGGACAGACATTGGTTATATGAATATTTGGGGAGTATTTCTGGCAGAATTAGACCAACTGCTCAAAGCAATCTAGACCCAACTCTGTAAAGTTGAGCTATGAGTAGTTTCTTGGGTAATCAGCCACGTAACTGTTTCCCCTCCCACCCAATCTGTCATCTTCTACATACATACATACACACTCAGCACTCTCTCACACAAACACACACACAGAAGGTCCTAGTTATTTAACAGTTCATGAAAATATTGATTAACTTTTAGGATAGTAATACCCCGAATCCCACTTTAACACAAACAAAACAAAACAAAACAAAAAATCAGTTCTTTGTTTTATCCTAATTCCAATTATGCTTTTACTTTACCTGAGACTAAATTTGGGGGTGATCACTGTGTTATGGAAACTACAAGCATTGCTTTGTTTATGCTCAAATTTGTAGTAGAAATAAATGGCCATTTGAAGGGAATTTGCAGTTTTATTTTCAAGTTTTATTTTAGAGGCATTTTATGGTTCTATACTAGTTCTGGTTGTATAAGAATTGTATAATTCTATACAATTGATTTTTCCCCATTGGTTGTGCCACAATTGTTGTGGCACAGAGCACAACCATCATATGCCCCAATTTCTCCCCCGTAAGAATTCTGAAGGATTTGTGTACTGAGACAAAGCCAGAATTTGGTCTTCTGGAGCTCTCTGCATTTTGATCAAAGATATACCTTGCCCTTTTATCACAAAGTGAGAAATTGTATTTTGAGAATGCCATAAATTACCGTAGCCATCTTATTTAAAATTTGTCAGCTGGTCCTTAGTCCTTAGTTTTCAAAGTAACAATTTGACCTTAATATTTTACAAACACATAGCGCTTTACATAACATGAAATAAGAAAATCAAATTGATTCATTTAACTTTTCTTAGACCAGCAGAATGAAATAGGATTACGGAGACCTAAATAAAATCTACTTATTCTTAAAACTAAATCCTATCTTTCAGAAAGAATCTGTGCCATTGCAATGACACAGATTTTCTCCATAGAAATTCTTTATGCTTCCCCCCAAAAGTTCAAACTAAAACTACTCAGTAAAAGATTTTGTCCAATATCAGGTAGAAGAGTTGGAGCATAGTTAAAGTTAACATAAAGAGATTTGATTATTTCTATTACCAAAATATGGTAGTTTCTAATCTGTAATTTATTTATAGCCTTTTAAATCTTTTTTTAAATTTTATTTCTTTATTTGACAGAGAGATAGACAGCACAAGTAGGCAGAGCAGCAGGCAGAGGGAGAGGGAGAAGCAGGCTCTCCGCCAAGCAGGGAGCCCGATGTGGGACTCGATCCCAGGACCCTGGGATCACGACCTGAGCCAAAGGCAGCCACTTAACCGACTGAGCCACCCAGGCGCCCTATTTCTAGCCTTTTAAAATATTCTCTGGGGCGCCTGGGTGGCTCAGTGGGTTAAAGCCTCTGCTTTCGGCTCAGGTCATGATCTCAGGGTCCTGGGATGGAGGCCCACATCGGGCTCTCTGCTCAGCAGGGAGCCTGCTTCCTCCTCTCCCTGTCTCTCTGCCTGCCTCTCTGCCTACTTGTAATCTCTCTCTCTGTGTCAAATAAATAAATAAAATCTTAAAAAAAAATAAAATAAATAAAATATTCTCTGTATTTGAGATTTTTGGAAAACATATATTTGGTTTTAAAATGGTTGATGTTTTTACCTCAATGTGTGTTATTTAAGAGATCACTAAGTTTAATGTGTTTTAATGTCACCCCCCCAAAAGACGTGTATTTTCTCCTGTGCCAATATGAGAATTCGGGAATAGACAATGTTACTGTTAACTTTGAGCAAGTAATAATTGTGCCAACTTCCTTTTGTCCAAATTCTTATCCCTAGGGTGGTGCAATGAGAACCGGATGTGATCCTACACATAGTGGGGTCTCCTGCATCCGGGGAGCCCCCAAAATGAACCCAGGCAATTAGAAAGAAAAGAGAAGCAGCTGTCCCCCCTCCACTGCTGAGTCTCCGTGGTGACAATGGGGAACTGCTTCTTCTCTCTGGGCAATGTTAATAAGTTTCTCCTGGAGGGAAATTAGACTAGTGTCTCCCAACTTCACAATGTACAGAATATCTTCATGGTTCCAGGTCTTATCTCCCTTCAAACATAAACATGTACTTCATGGGACTTCATGGGAGGTAAATCTGGTATTCTCGCTCTCTCTCAGTAATAACTTAACATCTGGGCTTGTTTTTTAGCCCAGATCCCAGGTTCCAATAGAATTTTCTTACAAAGCTCTAATTATGTAGAAATATGAAAAAAAAGTTTCTACAGCACTTCATTTTCTGAGTAGTCACTTCTTATGTCTGCTCGGCCAGCAAATTTGTGGAGCAGCTTTTAAAGCCTTTTCTTTTCTTTTTTTCTTATATGGTAAGGGCAGAAGAGATATCATTGTGGACACTGCTGTCAAATGTGTGGAATAATTGCATAGTTAGCTAAAATAAAGCAGGTTGAAGAACAGTGTCCATAGGGCACTGGTTGATGGCAAGGACCATCAGGTTTTAGCACTTCGTCTCATCAAGTTTCAGGGCTTGGTCTCTCAGTATTTTTGTCATCCAAGTAAACAAATGGTTGCAGTCAGCACAGCCATCTTGAGAGTGACTGAAGAGAAGTAGAAGGAGGTCAGACTCACTTTAGAGCAGAGTCCTAGCATGAGAGACCATTTTGGATAATAGTGGTAGATGTCTGTAAGAGTTATCTACTGTCACTGTATATCACGGGTAAGTGGGTAAGATGAAAATAGACATTAATGCTGTGGGGACATTTATCCTATTGACATATGGCTCACCATGAGGTCAACTATTGACCAGAAAATAAGTTCCATGAGGTTAAGGATTTTTTTTAATTGACATATTCTTATCACCCACGGAAAAGTTTTCTTCATAGTGGGCTCCCAATAAATGTATGTTACATGAATGAATGAACAATGGGAGGAATTAGGAAAAGTGAGAACTCTAGAATCATCTGAAAGATGCTAATGTTTTGATATCACCTGATTTTGGTTACTCCTGGTGCTTAACAGTTTGTCTTTTCTTTATTAGCATTTTATCCTTCCTTTGTTTTTTTATGTATTTTAAAATATTCTATATCTATGGACAACTTCTTGCTTTAATGAATTACAAATACTGAGCTCAGTTCTTAAAATATGAGGCCCACAGGGGGTGCCTGTGTGGCTCAGTCGATTATGCATCTGTGTCGTTCTTTGGCTCAGGTCATGATCCCTGGGTCCTGGGATTGAGCCCTGGGTAAGGCTCCCTGCTCTGTGGGAGCCTGCTTCTCCCTCTCCTCCCTGCTTGTGCTCTCTGTTGCTGTCTCTCTCTCTCTCTCTCTCTCAAATAAATGAATAAAATATATTTTTTGTAAATACGAAGTACCTGAAGACTCTGTTTTGGTACTGTTTTCTCTCTTTACCTCTTCCTTGGACTATTCATCCCAGTCCTTGGCCCTAACTACTCACTACATACACATACTTTCCGAACTCTACACAGATATCTCTGCTAAGTCGTTCCTTGATTCTTTGTTCTCAAAGTGAATAAAGCTGAATTTATCATCTTTCCTACCAGTATGCTTCTGTCTTCTTCTTTTTGTGACTGGAATCAGTATCTACCTTGGTACAGAATCCCCAAGTTAATTCCCTTCCTTTCTCTCTCCTCCACTCAGAATCACTCATTCTCTACTTTGCACTGCCACAAACACTTCTTTTGTCCATATCAACAAGTGCCCCCTGGTTTCTAGTTTTCCTTGCTTGCTTCCTTTCTATCCTGTATCCTTCTGCCAAGAGGATCATGCTAAAAGATACATATCAGATAGTTTATTAATTTTTTAATTAATTAATAAAATTAGCTTTCAAGATACTTCTCAGATATTCATAGTCTGAACTCTATGTTTCTCGAAGGCAGATTTTACACTCTATCTCCTTCCACATTTGTTGCCTCTGTCAGTAATTCCTTTATCCTCTTACTCAATAGTTAAATGTTCATTTTTTCCCCTCATTTAGCAATCATTAAGTGAGGACCTATTATGACTCAGGGGATTTTCTGGGAGCTGGAGATATAGCAGAGAACAAAACAGTCATAGTCTGTTTCTTCAAGGAATTTGCAATACAGTAAGAAAGATTATAGATAAGACAAATAATTACAAATGTAATAAATGATGTCAAGAAGAATTACACACTGCCTATAATAGGAAAGCTTGCGGTTGTATGTGAAGTAAGGAATGATATCCCTGTGGAAATGAAAATATTCTAAGCCAGAAATAATGGGGAACAGTAAAGTAGGTGTTCGGGAGAGGGCTGGGGGGAACATCATTCCAGGAAGGGTAAAAGATGGTGAGAAGACCCTGAATCAGGGAGAAATATATTTACCTGGAACGATTTAAAAGACTAAGTCCATAGAGAAGATAACGAAGGGAATTTGACAACAGTTCACCCATGCCATGCTGTTCTGTGTCTCCCTTTCCCTCCTTTGTTGGACATTTAATATTTCAAAACAGTTAAAATATCACGATCTGCTCTTTGAGCACTCAATTTGATTGTTATCTGTTTTTTTTTATTGCTCTTAAGTCACCCTGTGAAGACTTCCATCATAAGCGTATTTTCTGTTTCTCCCCTACTATGATTATGAGTTCCTTGTTAGAAAGCACCCTCTGTGTCCTTGAGGCTCTGCACAGCACTTGGCACATAGTGAAAAGTCCATGACTCTTTGTTTCATGAAAAAATTAATGAATGAAAACGGAACAAAGACTATGATGTGGTGAGCATGGACACTGTGGATACTTGACTGTAAAGTA
This sequence comes from Ailurus styani, assembly GCA_002007465.1. Lineage (NCBI taxonomy): Eukaryota > Metazoa > Chordata > Mammalia > Carnivora > Ailuridae > Ailurus > Ailurus styani. The sequence continues at coordinate 401,710 of LNAC01000503.1, forward strand.
CTATATCTACTATAAAAAAATACTTCTAACAGGTCCTCCTACATCTTGAAGTGAGTGACAAGACATGCTGCTGCAGAAATTAATTGGTATTAGAATCATACTAGTCCATAGTTTAAACAATGCATCAGTCTGTCAATCTCCCTGTCATATTTATAAACATTTAAGCTCCCCAAATGTTCAGAATCTCTCTGAGAATCAAATGGAACACAAACACAATTCTCTTTCCTTCAAGGAACTCTATAACAACTGGAGAAACTCTTTTATATGGATCTGTGGGGATTATGTTATTTCAAATATAGTTTTACTCAGAACCTTGGAGAGCAACTGTTGAGCCAGAAAGTGCCCTGTAGAGAAACCTGTTTTCTACTCAAGCTACCCCAGCTAACATTATCAACTTTGGAGGTAGGTCTTTTATACATCAAAACAAACAAAAGAAATTCATTTATCCAGAAATCATATTATGCATCTCACACTGACCTGCCCTATTTTTTGAACTCATTAAATTCAGAATTTCCTTAGCATCCAGAGTGGCTTATTTCATATTTGTTAATAAAATCCTATTGGTAGTCTGGATGCATTCTTTACATGAATTTTTTATACATTAATAGGACTTTGATTTATATTTAGGACTCACTGACCATTTGCTCTTTTTAAGCAGGAGTATGGTAGTCAATCATGGACCACTCTAAAAACATTTTATAAAAACACTACAAGGTCCCAGCATAGTAGACACTCAGGAAGAAACACCATCCTACAACAAACGTTCAATTTATACTCTCTAGCCTTTACAAATGAAATCTTAAGGTGTTATTTAAAGATGTATATTTCAATTGTAAGTGCATTTATCTCCTTTATACTACATGTGTTGTTTTTCAGTATAAACAATCATGTGCAAGAGAATTCTCTTAGACTTGAGAGTTTTGTTGAATAGTTTGTATCTCTAAGGAAAATGCCACTCATTGACGAGGTCTGCACAGCTGCAGCCAATTCACACTACAAATAAAAGTTTTATTAGGCACAATTTTGGATTATCTTTTTAAGTGGGATACAAGTGACTGGAATGGTAGTATGAATTCCCAGTTGGGAAGGGTGGGATTCTAATACATTATAGAGGCAGCACTTTTGTATCACATGTAGTGGATTTGATTCATTTTTAGGTACTTAGCGGAGTTACTTTTATTTTTTAAATATTTAAATTTCTTAAATCTATACATGCATATATATAATATATGCACAGATTTACATATAAATATGTCTTTTACAATTAACTAAAATTGGTCATTTTTCTAGACTAGGGAGGAATGCACATGGTTTTACATATCCCCTCATACAAAACTTATTTCCATTTCTACTTTTATTTCTATTCCTGTTAATGGTGGATAATATTTATTGAGCATCTGGTCTACTCAGTTACACTTTACATTTATTACCAAAATTAATTCTTATGACAAGTCTTTGAGATAGATAATTCTATGCTCGTTTATAAATGTATAAATTAGGATTTGGGAGGCATTTGGCAAATGGCCAAAAGCTATATAGTTATGTGGCAGGAAGTAGGGCTAGGTTTTACACAGTTTTTCATCAACCACAAAACCAGAAATCTTGCTACTCTTTATAATAGTTATTTATTCTGTGGGAGGTACCTTTTCACACATTACGTGAAATATTATCCTTGGCATTTAAGATGAATAGTGTTATTTGCTTACTTATAGATGAGAAAATTGAGGTCGGGTCAAGCAAATTTCTTATACAGATTGTGACATTGTTGGGATTCAGACTCTGTCTATCCAGCTATAAAGACTGGACTCCTCCAGATGGTCCACACTCACTGGATGGTTACCAAGTGTTTCCTATATTTCCAGAAACCATACTGATCACTGGGAAAACATAATACACTAGCTCTGCACATTTCTGTTTTATTGCAAGTAATCTAGTGACTACTTTCAATAAATCTATCGATACTAAATAAATCTAATGATACTAAATAGATGTATTGATGCTCATGGCCTAATTCTCACTGAATTTGAATCTCAGGATGTCATTACAGAATAAAGGAAAGGGAATTTGAGTTTGTTTATAAGACACGAGAAGGCTTCTCTTACAAAATTGAAATTAATATAAATTCCGATGGATGTATTTAAACTAGCCTTGCAGAAAGGAGGAAAGGAAAAGCATTCACTGTAGAAAGAGAAAAAAATGGCCATTTTTGGGATTTTAAAAATATATAAAATAGCTAGTTCATGTAGCAAGGGAAGTGCAGCATGAATTAACCACAGAGGAAAAATTGGAGACCAGTCATGCAGGGTGTTTGTAGGCTATTCTAACAATTTGAATTTGAATTTAAGAGCAGTAGAAATGAATAAATATTCATGTTTGCACTTTAAAACTATCAGTTTGTCTAAAATTCGAAGAAAAGATTAGAGAAGGATAAAGTTGGTGATTGGAATTACAAGGAAGCTAATGATTTATTCCAGAATTCCAGAAGAAAGCGAGTGGTTTCTTGAACTAATATGGTAACTGTGGGGATGACTACAAATGGATCGATGAAGAGAAGGGCTAGCAATATCATTTAGGTGTATGTTAACATTGGGCTATAATTAAAACCACTGGATAACTGTTGAGGGAATGTACCACACAGTGAAATGAGGATAAAGCTAAGAATGATCCCTAAGAAATGCCTGTGTTTGAGGGTAAGGCATATGAGGTAGATCCAGCAAAAGGACATTCACTCTTGGTAATGATTATCTTGTGGGTTTGGGCAAATATATAATGATATGTATCCGTCATTATGGCATCATACAGAGTATTTTCATGGTTATAAAAATCGTCTGTGCTCTGTCTAGTCATCCATCTTCCTGTGCCAGCAACCACGAATTTTTTTATTGTCTCCATAGTTTTGTGGGGTTTTTTTTTTTTTTTGCCTTTCCAGAACATCACATAGTTCGAATTGTACAATATGCAGCCATTTTAGATAGGCTTCTTTTACTTAGTAATATGCACTCAAGTTTCCTCTGTATCTTATGGCCTGATAGCTTGTTTCTTTTTAGCACCAAATAATACTGAATTGTCTGTATGTACCACAGTCCATTTATCCTTTCACCTACCCAAGGGCCTCTTGGTTGCTTCTGGATTTTGGCAATCATGAGTAAAGCTGCTGTAAACATTATAAGCAGATTGTTGGATGAACATATGTTTTCGACTCCTTTGGTTAAATACCAAGGTCTGTGATTGCTGGTTCATATGGTAACAGTATGTTTAGTTTTGTAAAAAACTGTCTTTCAAAGTGCCTGTACCATTTTATATACCTGCCGGGAAAGAATGAGAGTTTCTTTTGCTCTACACCTTTGCCAGCATTTGGTGTTGTCAGTGTTCTGCATTTTGGCCCTTCTAATAGGTGTGTAGTGGTATCTCCTTGTTTTAACTTGCATTTCCCTGATGACATATATTATAGAACATCTTCTCTGTTCTGTTCCATTAATCTATTTTCTGTTACTTTTCCAGTACCACACTGTGTTGAAGACAATAGCTTTATACTAAGTCTTGGAGTCAGGTAGTGTTAATCCTTCGATTTTGTTCTTTGTTCTTTTTTCAATATTGTGTTGGCTCTTCTGGATCTTTTGCCTCTCCGTGTAAACTTTAGAATTAGTTTTTCCATATACACAAAATAACTTGCTGGGAGGATTGTTTTTCAAATAGGTTGAACACTGTTTTATTAAATAATAAGGACAGAAAATAATACCTGGTTTTAGAAATACCGAGGTGATTAATTATATTAGCAAGGATAATTACAGTGAAGCACTGGAGATATAAGGCAGATTAAATTTGTTAGGGAAATACAAAGGGGGTGAAAAAGTGAGAAAGGAGAGTATAGACAACTCTCTGACATTGTGAAGAAGAGTAAGTAATCAGACATAAAAGTTGCTAGACTATGCTGTAGGATCCAGGATCCAGACGGAGGTCTGTCAAAACTGCAATGTACTTAGTGTGCCACCTCTAAATATAGTACACAGCAGAAAATAATTGAGTTTTCCTCATAAAATCTAGGAACTGACAGTTTTAGGTGAAAACATTGTAGAAAAAAGGAACAAAGTTTAGTCCTTAGATATGCCTGTGTTCTATTGAATCCTTGGTGTACCATGTTAAGTTATGTGATCTTAAGAAGGTACCTAAATTTTCTTTGAGCCTCGTTTTCCTTATTTGTAAAATGGGGAAAATAATATTGTTTTATGGGATTGTTGAAAGAATAAATGTGGTAGTATACCAGTGTGCTTAGCAAAATACCTGGCACTTGGTAAATGCATAGTAAGTGATAACTTTCATTATTTCTATGGAATACCATTTTAAGGGAATATCACACATGTATGATGCTACCTTACTGTCCACTTTACTGTTATTGCTAACCAGGACCTATCTCTCCTTGCAGCTGTGGCTACTCCATATCTGTTTACCTTTGGTTTGTACACTTATCCTTGATCAATTGCCCTAAATAGGGAGTAGACAGGTTTTGTTTAACCTAGGATACAAAAAATATAGAACCAAAGTAGCTGAGATCATTTTTTAGCAGCTTTATTGAGATGCACAGTTTCTATGGATTTGTCTATTCTAGACATTTCATAGAAAATGAATCATGTAATATGCAATCCTTGTGACTTGTTTCTTTCACATAGAATAACATTTTCAAGTATCATCCATGTTGTAGTATGTATCATACTTCATTCCTTTTTATTGCTGGATGATATGTCTTTGGATGAATATACTGTATTTCTTACATCTATTCATCAGTTAATGAACATTTGTATAGTTTCCAATTTTTGGCTATTAGGAATAATACTACCATAATATTGTGGAAGAGCTTTTTCACAAACATAGGTTTGTTTGTTTAATTTTAGTTAGTTAACATTAGTGCAATATTAGTTCCTGGAGTTGAATTCAGTGATTCATCATTTACGTACAACACCCACTTCTCATCACAGGTGCGCTCTTTAATACTCATCACCCATTTATCCCATTCCCTACCCACCTCCCTCCATGAACCCTCAATTCAAGCATATGTTTATGTTTACCTTGGATGTATTCCTAGGAGTGGAACTGCTGGCTCGGTGATAATTCTGTATTTAACTGAGCAACTGCCCGACCATTTTCCAGAGTGACTATACCATTTTAATTTCCAAATCAGTGGGGCATCTGGGTGGCTCAGTGGGTTAAAGCCTTTGCCTTCAGCTCAGGTCATGATCTCAGGGTCCTGGGATCGAGGCCCGCATCGGGCTCCCTGCTCGGCAGGGAGCCTGCTTCCTCCTCTCTCTGTGCCTGCCTCTCAGTCTACTTGTGATCTCTCTCTCTCTCTCTCTCTCTCTGTCAAATAAATAAATAAAATCTTTTTAAAAAATTTCCAAATCAACGTATGAGAGTTTCAATTTCTCCATGAGCCTCACTAACACTGTCTCTTTCATAACCATTTTAGTGAGTATGAATTAGGATATCATTGTGGTATTAGTTTGCATTTACTGGATGACTAATGATGTGGACCATCTTTTCATATGGTCACTAGTCATTTGCATTCCTTCTCTGGAGAAATGTCTATTCAGATTCTTTGCCCATTTTTTTTTAAACTGAGATTTTTGTCTTTGTATTATTGAGTCGTATGAGTTCTTTAGGTGTTATATTTGTATATTCTAGATGAAAATCCCTTGTCAGCTGTGTGATTTGTAAAATTTATCGCCAGTTTTGCGCATTGTCTTTTCACTTGCTTGATGGTGTCTTTTCCTCTGATCATTTTTAAAAAGGATCTATGAGTGGGCTAATGAAAGTTTATGGACTACTCCTAAGCTGGTCTAGGGTAACTCCACAGTATTAACTTTTTTTCATGATGTAGGAATGAAATGGTGTGCATACAAATGAAGTTGCATTTATAAAATACACAGAGTTAGTCAGGACTGGGATGATTGCAATGTCTTTGTCCTTTCCTCTGATTTCTCACAGTAGCTTTGTGGACGTCACGTGTGGGTATTTTACATGAGCCTAGGAGTAAGCTTTTTTATGCCCTTTATCCTTGGTCTCCTTGTAATTATATACTGTCCAAAATTCAATGGAGGGAGGACAGAATTTATTACTGTCACTGCTGACAGTGTCCTCTACGAAAAATAGCTTCCCTACCTATAGTGCTATCTCCTAATTTCTTCTTCACTATTTAATACAGAAATGAGGAGAGTACCCTTAACATCTTGATTACTGCGTCAAGCTCAGTCTCAAGTAGGGACTGCTACATCAAGTAAATTATTCAAGGTGATTGAAAAGATAGCAATACAGCGAGGCATTTCCATTCTAAATAAGAATATCACAAGAAATACCAATAGTTTTCATCTGGAGAAACTTTGAAGACTCCACCTCTCACTCCATTGATCACAGTCTGAGAAATAAGATCTTGAAAGTCACCACTAGTGTGACTGTGCTTGGGAGGAAGCATCAGCTCTGAACTCAGTCAAGAGAGATCAGTTTTGTTTGGCTTGTCACTGACTAGCTTTAAGAATTTATGGACCTGTGTAGCAGGTGGCTTATGTATGTCTCAGTTCTTCTCTAAAATGGTAAGATTGCTTTTTCTAGTGGGGAGTGTTGATGTCCGGCACAATTACTAGAAAGCCGGAGGTTTGGACAATGAAATGACTTGTTTTTGAAGGCAACCATAGCCAGCCACCTTAATATAGATTAATTTCTTTTGCATCCTTAGCTCAGTATCTGAAAGGGAATATGCCTTTTATGCTTAATAGGTGTTATTGGTATTACTATTACTAAGGTCTCCAATTAATGGAATGTACTTTTTAAGTCACAATTTTTCCATTAAAAAAACAATTCCTGGGTGCCTGGGTGGCTCAGTGGGTTAAAGCCTCTGCTTTCGGCTCAGGTCATGATCTCAGGGTCCTGGGATCGAGGCCCGCATCGGGCTCTCTGCTCGGCAGGGAGCCTGCTTCCTCCTCTCTCTCTGCCTCTCTGCCTACTTGTGATCTCTCTCTCTGTGTGTCAAATAAATAAAAAGCAACAAACAAACAAAAAACACAATTCCAAAAATTGTTTCCATTAAAAACAAGATTAATCAAACTTGTTCACAATGTATCTCTGAGTGAATTAATATGAATCAATTCTAAATCCTTAAAATACTACCAAACATCAAGTTAGTGAAAATATAAACATACTGTAATCACCAACAATCAAACATCTATCACTTCTTTCCCTACCTCTTGACTTGTTCCATTCAAATTACTTCTCTGTATTTCCTGTGAATATAAACTTCCTGACCATAAAAATCTGAGCATATCAGATTACGGAAACAATATATATGTATAGCTAGTTTATATATATATATGTGTGTGTGTGTGTGTATAACTAGTTTAGTCAGTAAAAGTTTATTCATACAATCTTAGACTTAAATTAGGCTCATCCAGGAAAGTGCCTATTTTGTTTACATATCCTAGTCAGGTTTACAGTGGTATTGTTTTGAAAATGTCATAGAAGTTTTGGATGATGAAATGAAAATTTGTTGACATTTGAATTAACATTCTCTCTGCAAAGTTTAGGCTGCTTCTTCCAAGCAAAACTCTAGAGAGTTTTAAATATCAAAGAGTACTTCAGTTATATGTTGTTTAGCTAAGAGTTAAATATTATAAAATTAGATTCAAGGTAATTGACAAATTGTTGACTCTTTTGAAACAAGACAACTCAAATATAAATGCAATTTTCAAGGTCAGCAATGAATAGACTAACTTGATGGTCATAATTCTGCATAAAAATGCCTCACTCTGGTATTCTGTGAAGGGTTCATTTTACTTGAGTTTACACATTAAGTAGCAAGTGTTATGCTAAGTAGTTCTAGATCTAATTGTATTCTTGACTCTTAGAGGAGACACTGTCACAAATCAAATCCCTGTAGTGTTTATCACTTGCTCTAGCACAGGACTGATTTGTTATAGCAGAGTGTAGCCAAAGATATAGGGGTCTGGGAGTCCTGAACACTGCAGAAAGCCTCTAGGAAGTTTGAAAAAAATCCAAGCAAAGCATACTGGTAAAAAGATAGGCTCAACATTTCTGTGCCTTCTCATAAATTTGCCCAGTGAAGCTCCTTACCCTTTGTCACTTTTAAGTCCAGATGTCTCTCTCTCCCGTCCACTTTCCAGAGCCTGTACTTTCCAATCTCAAGGTAAATAATTTAAAGTAAAATTGCAAGATATGTATGAAATCTTAGCACATGACTGTGAGGTCAAAGGGAACCCCAGTTTTTACTTCAATATAAATTTTATGTGGTTTTGAAATGTACTGTTTTAGTTATGACTGTAGATTAATTTCTTATGAAAGTGTACTTACATGAGGACTCAGAGGTAATTGTCAGTTATTTCTTATGAAAAGGAAGCAGAAAAGTACCAAAACTATTTTTTTTAAGTCACTAAATCAGATTGTTCAAATTGATTGTTAAGAGCTCGAACTTTCTTTTTGTCCCTTCTCCTAGTAGGTAATACTACAAGATAAGCACTTGCATTTTGTTGATAACATGTCAATGTTACATAGAATTCTTGTGTGGAAAATAAGTTTAACTGAATTATCTAGGAAAAGGTACACTCATATTTATGCCATACGACTATTGTTAGAATGAAATCAGATGCGATACAGAAAACATCTACTTAAAACCTAAAAGTGTTTTGCCTCCGTGAGTATTTTCAATAAAATACTGATTGTTTAGTAAGAAAGTACTCTTAACTGGAAATCTTCTCCCTTGTCTTCTTTATCAGAGGGACTACATTTCTGAATCTGAATCACAGTTTTCTTATTTACTATGTTATCTTCAGCATGATAAACTACACAAAGAGCTATACTGAGGATTTAGTTGGAAGATGTAAGTACTTCCCACAGTGTTCTGCCCAGGAAATGATAAATATACGGGGCTTACTTTAATAATTATGATTATTACTTATCTGCATATTCAAATTCATTACACCAAACTATCAGGCTTAGAGAAAATGTGAATTTAGGAAATGTTATTGGAAAAACTCTAGTTCAATACACAGATGATTGAACATTAAATCATAAATTTTCTTTTTTACCACTCTCCTAGTATTAAGATTCAGAGATTGTCCTCAATTTATAAGTTACTTCTGGTATCTGATTACTTGCCTGACATTCTTGTCTTTATAGCTTTTTTTCCCCTGTTGCTCAGTGACAGCCATCATATCACAGAATCTTAAATCCCATTATAGGAGCCCCACTATTCACCTGCCATCCTAAATCACTGCATAATTCTGGCGGCTAGATTTTCTGTTGTCTGGTTTATTTTTTTTTCTTTTTTCTTTTTTTTAAAGATTTTATTTATTTATTTGACACAGAGCGAGAGAGAGAGAGATCACAAGGAGGCAGAGAGGCAGGCAGAGAGAGAGGACTGAGCAGGGAGCCCGATGTGGGCCTCGATCCCAGGACACTGAGATCATGACCTGAGCCGAAGGCAGAGGCTTTAACCCACTGAGCCACCCAGGCGCCCTGGTTTAAACTGTTTGTATGAACAAGCTTGTTATTCTGATTTTCTCTCTTTGATTTTAAGTACTATTTTTCTCTGCCAGATGTACCATCCTTGCCTGATGGAACTGATTTCATTATTTTCAGGGGCAAGTGTTTCTCTAGTCAGTGTGCCTTTGGGCATGAGCACATACATGCATGTGTGTGGGTGTGCAAACCATACACACACACACACACACACACACACACACAAATCTGCCTGCTTTCCCAACCTAGCCTGACCACCAAAACTGAAATTTTTGTACAATAGCAGATGGCAGCACTTTATTTACTAAATTGAGATTTCTGCTATATGGTATAGGCTTTTTAAATGCAAAAATATTTGTTAAATATCTTTTATACTTATTTATGGAAATTCTTCATTCAGTTTGAGATAAATGCACAGTACTTAAGAATCCGGACTCTGGGTCAAAGCTTTTCATACTCCCCAGTTGTACCACTTAAAAATTGTGATAACTTGGCAAAATTATATGATTTTTTTAATGCCTCAGTTTTTTGATTTCTTAATCGAGGATGTTATATTATTATCATGATTAACTGAGTTAATGCATATAAAGCTTATCAGAACACTGGCACATAGTATGTGTACAACAAATACAGACTTTTTATTTTATGGTATTATTATATTCATGGAAATAATCTTGCTCAAAATAAATATTAGACTCAGAGAACCCAGATTGTTATATTCAATCTATATAATCATATAATTTAATCAATATTATTTAATTTGTAATTGAATCAATATTTAATCTTTTGACTTGACATATTCCTATAGGACAATATAGATTTGAAATTATTAACATGAGGCCCTTCGAATCCAGTGGGAACGTTCTAGGAATTTATGAATCAGATTAAGAAGAAAATGATGATAAAAAAAGAAAATGATGATTAAGTTTATTTTGGGTACTTGGAAAATATATGAAAAATTATGTTCAAATATATTATTATTTTTTTATGATGGGGCAAAATGAGATATTAAATAGTCATGTAACTATGATACCTCTAGAAAAATTTGCATGGACAGGAATTAAATATAATATGACTAATAATATATACCTTTGATTATATTGGGCCAAACTCAATTTGTAAAATATCTAAGAAGAAATAGAACATTAAAGTTTTTATATTGGTTAACTTTTGTCATAAAACATGAGTTGCAGAAGCCACCCTGAATCGTGTATAGAAAGATATCAGTGAAGTCACAATTCAAAAATAAAAAACACACAAAAAACCCAAGCTAACGTTGGAACGTGCCATTATTAGATAGACAGAAACTTTACCAAACTAAATTTCTTCCAATTCTGATGTGGTTGGAAGCATCATTCAAAGTCACACCTTTGGGAAAACCCCAGTATCTGGAATGGTCAAGATTTCTTGAAGCTTAGGTTAAAGGAAGAAAACTGAAGCAGGGTCTCTGTAGAGTAAAACAAATTTTCACATCACACAAAGTCATTTTTATTATTCTGAAGCAGATTATGGAATAAATAACAGTTGTGTTTCTTGCTTTCAAACTCCATTTGGGTAGAAATAGTGACACCTTGAATCAGTTTCTCGTTTATAACAATTAGGTGACTGTTGATGTGTCAAAGAATATTTTAAAACTGTTGGAATCTTAAAAGACTGTTGATATTTTCAAAATACTGGCAAGATAGTTTGCTAAAGAAATGTCGGTATGAAAAAGTCATGCACTTTGTGATATGATACACAGTTTTCAGTGCCTGGAAGCATTTACTCCATCCGTATTTCTGTCTCTACCTATTCTCACTATCCTCACTATCTTTCTGTATCTCTATGTCTACATATCTCTATTTCTTTATCTCTTTCTGTCACTCTGTTTAGTGGAGGATCATTCCCAGAGCTATCATTGTTGAGAAATTCCTGTCGCTCTATATGCTTGCTGATATTTGGTATTATCTTTTATTTTTTTCCCCCAAAATTGTTGGTATAAAAATCCTAGTGTTTCAGATAACATGTATTTTTCCTTATCAGTGAATTGCTTATTGATGTTTTTTCTCTGCTGGTATATTGGGTTATTTGCATTTTTCCTATCGATTTATAATCCTTTTGTATTCAAGGTAATAATCCAATATTAATTTCATATATTACAAATATCTTGTTCCAGTTTGCAGATTCTATTTTCATTTTTGTTGGAGAAGGTCGTGTAATCAACATAAATTCTTTTTTTTTTTTTTTTAAAGATTTTATTTATTTATTTCACAGCGGGAGAGAGATCACAAGGAGGCAGAGAGGCAGGCAGAGAGAGAGAGAGGGGGAAGCAGGCTCCCTGCCAAACAGAGAGTCCGATGCGGGCCTCGATCCCAGGACCCTGAGATCATGACCTGGGCCGAAAGCAGAGGCCCCAACCCACTGAGCCACCCAGGCGCCCTCAACATAAATTCTTGATTTTAGTATAGTCAAGTTTATCAGACTTTAGTTTCTTTTGCGTTTTAAGAAATCCTTTTTTTTTCATTTTATGAAATCTCTTTCTATCTTGATTTGATATGCTCCTATGTTTTATTCTAAAAGTAAAAGTTCTCCTTTCACCTTTAAAGGTTTACTTTATCTGAGATTGATTTTTATAAGAATGAGAGATCGGAATCTAATGCCATTTTTTCTATATGGATAACCAGTAGTTTCAGATCATTTATGAAAAAAATCCACAAGTCATAATAATGCAAACTAGGTTATAAATCAAGTTTCCATCAATGCATGGATTTGATTATGGCCTTTTTATTCTCTTCTAGTAGTTTTGGCTTTTATATCCCTGCATTAACATTATGCTACCTTTACCCCAGCTTTTTATAAATCTGTTATTTTTTTTTTAAAGATTTTATTTATTTATTTGACACAGAGAGAGAGAGATTACAAGTAGGCAGAGAGGCAGGCAGAGAGACAAGGAGAGGAGGAAGCAGGCTCCCTGCCGAGCAGAGAGCCCGATGCGGGCCTCGATCCCAGGATGCTGAGATCATGACCTGAGCCGAAAGCAGAGGCTTTAACCCACTGAGCCACCCAGGCGCCCTAAATCTGTTATTTATAATCTATTATATATTTATTATCTGATAAGGAGCATTACTTCTTAGACTTCTACCTTTGATATTTGTTATTATCTCATATAGATTTTAGTTTTATATAGTTTGTCATATTCTACCAAAATAAACAAACACATAATTTTTATATATTGTCATTGCATTGACTCTATAGATTGGATTGGGAAAAGTTGGTATGTTTAAAATACTGATAGTTGATATAAATATATGTTTTATATATATTATTGTATGGTGCTTGTGAATACAGAAGCTTATTTGTGAAAAATAAGCTAAAAGTATAAATGCTAATAATTTATAAATTACTTTTTCTATATACACAATACAATTATAATACTGAGAGTTTGAGTTATTCTTTCTAATCCTTTTAGTTATTTTTTTCTTACCTAAGAATATTTAGAACAAGATTCAATAAAGATTCTTATTCAAAGGAGCATTTCTGGGCGCCTGGGTGGCTCATTGGGTTAAAGCCTCTGCCTTTGGCTCAGGTCATGATCTCAGAATCCTGGGATCGAGGCCGCATCTGGCTCTCTGCTCAGCAGGGAGCCTTCTTCCTCCTCTCTCTCTGCCTACCTCTCTGCCTACTTGTGATCTCTCTCTCTGTGTCAAATAAATTAAAAAAATCTTAAAAAAAAAGGAGCATTTCTAATATTCTACCATTAATTTCTATGTGTTTTTTATGTGTATGTGTATATAAACATATATATAGCATTTGTATATATACCTGCATACATATATGTCCATATATGTCCATATATATTAATATATTAATTATTGATTTTATATTAATATATATGCACATATGCATACATGCACTTACTGAATTTCCTGTTTGTTTTTAGTTAAGTTTTTTTATTGTAATTATTACCAATTATGAGTACTATGTGATGTTTGTGCTTTAATTTTTAATCTGCTAATTTTAAGTTTTAGCACTAAATGCTTGCCTAATGATAAATTTAGATAAACCTAGTGATGAATTGATCATTATAAATATTGATGAATTTAGTCTGCTTGTACTTTATTTTGCATTTTCCCATGTACAATATGAGAAACTGATAGTTTTAATTTCTTAATCTATTCTTGACCAGTTTTAGTTTCAAAGTTATATTGGCTCCATAAAATGAATTCTGGGAATGTTTTCTCCTTTTCTGTTCCCTGAAAGGATTTTTATAAAGTTGGAATTATTTCTTCCTTGGATGCTTTGTAGAAATTCACCAGAGAAAATATTGTGGCCTGAGATTTTAATTGTGAGAACAATTTTGACAAATGATTTAATTTCTTTAAATGTAATAATATCCAGGCTTTCTAATGTTTCATTACTCAATTAGTAAGTCTTTTCTCATCTCTTTTTAAATTTATTTTCTGTAATACCCTCTTATTATTTCTGCTACAGCCTCTTATTTTTTAAATCTCTTCAACCTCTGTATTCATGTCTCTCATTCGGAATATTGTTTAATATTGTTTTTTAAAAAAATTTTCTTGAGCAACTTGTGCAGCTGTCTGTGTGGTTTCCTTTGTGAGTGTTTTACTTTCCTCCTCCTCTCTTCATCACCTTTTCCGTCACCTTATTATTGAAGGGAGGTAAGAGGGGCCAATTAACAGGTTTTTTTTTTTTTTTGGTCAAATTCTAAATTTGGATGTTTATTAATTTTAACAACAGTTTTAGTTCATCATTCCCTCTTAAGTCTCAAACCTTCTATCTGAAATCACATTCTATTTGAAATGTACCCTCTAAAAATTGCCTTTAGTGAAATGTGTGGAAAACTGTGACATATTTTTGCTGGCTATAAATGCTAGCAGTATTAAAGTTACTACTCTGCTGTGTTTTGGCTTCCCTTTTTGCCGAGTGTCCAGTTAATTTATTTTTCTGACTGCTTTTATGAAATTCTATTTGCTTTTTTGTTTTGTGCCTTCTTCATAATATTTGTGGAGGTTTTTCTTTTTCCCTAGAAATTTTACTCAGTACTTTAAAAATTTGTTTCGTTATTTGTTAGTTTCTGTTCCTGACTCATATTTTGAATTTTAAATTTTAACTTCTTTATGCATATTGTAGTATCTTTCATTCTCTGTCTGAAAATGCCATCATCTAAAGTATTTGCACACTGGGTTCTGCCAAATTTTCAAAATTTTATCAATTTTTAAGTTGAACTATTACATACATAGAGAAAAATGCAAATATTATAAGACAAAAGAGTGATTTTTTACAAACTGAATTAGCACATGTAACAGAACCTTGATTAAGAAATCGGACATTATTGTCACCACAGAAACTCCCTCAGTACTTTCCTGGCATGATCCAGCTTCTCTGTCAGGGTGCCTTTTTCTCATTGTTATGCCATACATCAGTTTTGCCTCTTTTTATTCATTAATGACTTTTGTGTCTGTATTCTTTTATCTTTTCATTCTTTTGTGAGATTCCTCCATGTTGTTTGCTACACTTGTGGTCCCTTCATTTCCGCGGCTGAAGAATATTTCACTCTGTATGAATCTATTATAGTGCTGATGAACACTTCAATACTTTCTAATTTATGGCTATTAGAAATAGTGCTGTAGCTTGTATATGTCTTTAGGTAAACTTATGTATGCATTTTTGTTGGGTTTATACTAGGAGGAAAACTAATGAAACATAAGTCATATATATGTTCAGCTTAGTAGATACTTCCATTTTCCCAGAGTGGCTAAATCAATTGACAAAAACAATCTACATGCTCAATAGTATCATATAAGACTTCCAGTTGCTCTACAACCTTAATACTTACCCTTTTCTATATTTTTAATTTTATTATTTTTTTTTCAAATAAACTTTTGTTGGTTTTAGAATAGTTTTAGATTTAAAGAAAAATTGGAAATATGTTCTGGTTCAAGGTGGTGAAGTAGGAAAGCCTCTGAACTCACCTCTACCACAGAACACACTAAATTGTCCCTAGAACAGTTTCTCCTGAAGGAGAAAAGAGGGCTGACTGAATAGTTACTGAACAACCAAAGACAGAGAGATCGGCAAGAGAGCAGCAAGAGAGATGGAGACACACCATGGTTTAAAAGGGTAACTAGCATATATAACCACAGCTCCAGAAAGCCGGCAAAAGTCACCAAACACACACAATCTGCAGAGTGGTCACAAACACAGAACCACTTCTTCAACTTCTTCAACAGAGGTAGTGTTTCACCTAATCCATAGAAACAAACACAGGAAGTCAAGCAAAATGCTGAGATATAAGAATATGCTTCAAAAGAAAGATTAAGAAAAAAACCTCAGTAAAAGATTTAAATGAAACAAGGATAAACAATATGCCTGATAAAGAATTTAAAGTAATAATCATAAAGATATTCACTGTACTGGAGAAAAGAATGGAAGAACTCAGTAAGACTTTCAATAATGAGATAGAAAATAATAAAAAGAACCAATCAGAGTTGAAGAATACAGTAACTGAAATAAAACAACACACTATAGAGACTTAAAAGTAGATTAGAGGATGCACCTGGATGGCTCATTTGGTTAAGCGTCTGCCTTCAGCTCAGGTCATGATCCCAGGGTCCTGGGATCAAGTCCTGTGTTGGGCTCCCTGCTCAGTGGGGAGTCTGCTTCTCTCCCCATCCCCCTGCTTGTGCTCTCTCTCTCTCTCTGTCAAAAAATAAATAAATAAAATCTTAAAACAAAAATCCACTATTGGTTATTTACCCAGGAAAAATGAAAACACTAATTCAAAAAGACATATCCATTCTTATATTCATTGCAGCATTATTTACAGTAGCCAAGACATGGAAGCAAACTAAGTGTCTATCAGTAAAGTAATGGATAAGGAAAATGTCATATATGTATAAAATTGAATATTATGCAGCCATAAGAAAGAATGAGATCATGCCATTTGAGACAACTGGATGGATCAAGAGGGTATTTTGCTAAGTGAAATAAGTCAAACCGAGAAAGACAAGTAGCATAGATTCCATTCATAAATGGAATATAAAAAATGAACAAACAAAAAGAATCAGGACTGTATGTACAGAGAACAAACTGATGGTTGCCAGAAGGGAGGTTGGTGGGGGATTGGGCAAAATGGTTGTAGGCAAGAGCTAGATATAGACCTTTGATTATGGAATGAGTAAGTCATGGGAATAAAAAGCAGAGCATAAGAAATAGAGTCAATGATACAGTAATAGAGATGTAGTGGGACAGATGGTAGCTATACTTATGATGAACATACTGTAATGTATAAACTGTCAAATCACTGAGTTGTACACCTGAAATTCATGTAGCATTTTGTGTCAATGATACTCAAATTAAAAAAAAAAAAAAGAAAAGATAGTACAGAGTTTACATATACTCTCCTCCTAGGCTTCTGACTTGTTTTTACCTGGGTTTTGCTCTTGGAAGCATTGTGTATGTGTGCATGTGGTGTCTGGCATTGCTTTTTTTTTTTTTCTTTCAGATTTCTTAGAGTTGTTGTCATCAGAAAGGTCAGACAAAGAATCTAGTCCTTTGTAGTGCTAGACATGGAAGTTTAAATTTATTCTTCAACTCACTTCTATGAGACTGATTATGAGTCTTCAACTCACTTCTGTATGGTCTCAAACCTACCAGGGTCTTGTTTTCCAGCCCAATGAAATACTTCTTTTTCATATTTTAGCTTTTACCTAATGGAAACTTTTGACCATCCTTTCTTTCTTTCTTTCTTTCTTTCTTTCTTTCTTTCTTTCTTTCTTTCTTTCTTTCTTTCTTTCTTTCTTTCTTTCTCTTTCTTTCTTTCTTTCTTTCTTTCTTTCTTTCTTTCGTTCTTTCTTTCTGATTTTATTTATTTCTTTATTAGAGAGAGAGAGCATGAGAGGGGAGAAGGTCAGAGGGAGAAGCAACTCCCCGTGGAGCTGGGAACCCAATGTGGGACTTGATCTTGGGACTCTGGGCACATGACCTGAGCCGAAGGTAGTTGCTTAACCAACTGAGCCACCCAGGCACCCTACTCCTTCTTTCTTAAAACACTCATATTCCTTATCTTCTGTGGTTTTCTTTCTCCCCGCCCCTCTCCCACTGGGCACTCCTTGGCAGACTCTTTTTGCTGCTTCCTTTCTTCACAATCAGATCACTAAATTTTGGAATGGATCATTCCTCATACGTTCTGTATACCATCGTGCTCCAAGTTTTTAAATAGTCTATATGGTAATCACTCTCAAACATACCAAGCACAGACCGCTTTGCTGAACTCCAATTTTTTAATCTAACTGCTTGTAACATCTTTCACTTGGATATTTCAGAAACTTCTTGAACTTACTATATCCTAAAGGGAATTCTTGAATTTCTCTGGTTTCTCAGTTTAGGACTTCTTTGACTCTCTCTAATCCTCAGGTCTTATCTAAGAGATTGCCTGCACAGGTTGGCTTTTCCAAATCTGTGCTCTCTTTTTTATTACTATGATAGTTTTCTTCATGGCAGTTTTCACAGCCTGCTGTTACTGTACCCATTTCTTTATTTCATTATATTCTGTTTGACATAGTCCTAAGGAAGCTCCATGGGGCCAGATTCATACATGTTCTCATCATTGCTGTATCCCCAGCACTTGCCACAATCAAAATTAATAGCACCTGGTAAATATTTGGTGAACATTTGTTGAGTAAATGCTGCTCTTATTTCTTAAGTCTTTATAAGATGCAGTAAAGGGTGTCAAAGTCTTAGCAACTTTGGCAGGAAAACAAAAGCAAGAAAACTGCAGATTTCACTAAATATGATTTTGCTTGAAGAATCTTTTTTTTTTAAGATTTTATTTATTTATTTGACACACAGAGAGAGATTACAAGTAGTCAGAGAGGCAGGCAGAGAGACAAGGAGAGGAGGAAGCAGGCTCCCCGCTGAGCAGAGAGCCCGATGCGGGCCTCGATCCCAGGACGCTGAGATCATGACCTGAGCCGAAAGCAGAGGCTTTAACCCACTGAGCCACCCAGGCACCCTTGCTTGAAGAATCTTAATATTTAAAAATGCATTTCTTATTCTGTCCTGGCTTCCTGCAGAGTCCTAGGTTTTGCCTGTGATGACACATTATTTAGAGTACACAGAAAGAAGTGGTGTGACTTAAATTCAACTCAAGGAATATTGGAAAATCTCAATATTGCTTTACACAAGCCTATGCTAGATTAACAAGAGCTGTGGTAGAGGCATGGATTCTATTTATTAATAAACACTCTTGTGAGAAAGCATTTTCATTATGTGTTTCCATCAGAAGAGAATTTCAGAATTGACTGAGTGTCAAAGATAATGTGTGCATTTCTAGGTCAAGGAAAAAATTCAAAATATCTCTTTCTTATTCCAATCATGGGGAGTCTTTCATTGAAATTTAGTGTTTGAGCAGAATTGAACTTTACTCTTTAAATTTACTAACACATTTTCAATTTACTTTAGTTTTTAGAAGGTGGTGGTTTTTATGTGTGACCAAAAGAGATAGGTAATCTTTATAAAGATTGGCTTAAATTTTAGCTGGTGTAGGAAATATACTTCCAATGCAATGAAGTTATTTTATTTCAGTTTGCTTTTTGTCGAAGGGAAGCAGGGAAAAGAGAAGGGGAAGAAGGAAGATGAGGTGGGATGAAAGTACTATAATTTTTTCTAATAAGACTACCAAAGGTATCTCGCAATCAAAAAAGAAGGGATAATTGTCTTTCTCTGTGCTGTAAAAGGTGTAAGCCTGATGATTCACAGACCTGTACCCTGGGGCAAAAAAAAAAAAAAAAGAATAAAAAAAAAGAAAAAAAGTGATATCAGTGATATTAAACCAGTTTTACTGCATCTGGTCTTGATTTTTACTCATTTTTGCAGGCAGAAAATTATCTGATCATTAAACGTGTTTTCTTTCTTTCTGCCTGGGTCTATGGAAAAAGGCATAATGGCTATTCTCTCATCTGCTCTCAAAAGCACTATTGTTAATTAGAGAAAGGTGAAACACCATGCCATCCTCAAGAATCAGTACTCATATGTTAAACACAAATTAAGGTTATATTTGTTTTATAACAGTTATTTCAGTTAGAAAATAATCACCAAATTCAACCTGATTTATAATTTCTTACATAAAAAGATTATTTTATCAGTTGTCATTGTTTATTAAAATTCTCAGATGAGTTCAAGTAACCTTGTTTAATGCATCATAATGCTTTGTTTAAATTGGTCACTTCTTTGTAAGATGTTGGCAAGCTACTTGGTCAACAACATGCTTAAGCAGGCATTCTGAGCATGAAGATAAAATTCTGGTTTGAGTATAATTAAGAGATCACAGGGGCTGTCCAGTTTAATCATAATTGTCTAGCTGAGAGGGCATGTAGATACAGAGTGTGCATATTTGTATTGAAATATTTCCTTTTATTTATTAAGGAATCTGCAGTGATTTTACTGGACCCATCAATTTTTGAGTTCAAATGAGAATCTAAAAATGAGGTTATGGAAAGTATGGTGTAAAAGTAAAGAATTATAAGAATTTGAATTCTAATTAAATTGCTGCTATATTGTTGCCAGTTCCTGTTACATTATTGTGTTAATCAGGAACTAATCTGCAATGATTAACATTTTATTCCATTTTAATATGGCAACAAAACATGCAGAATTGTCTTTGTAATTCAACAGTAATTATATGGATTATTATTTTCAAAACTCCCAACACAATTTTCAAGGATTGTTATTTTTTAATTCCCACAAAAGGGCATTTATTTTAGTAATTTACTTAAATAACAATAAAAACTTTCCATTTATGTATGCCTGACAAATATGACTCATGTGATTACCTAATTTTTTTGGAATAATAACATTAATATTTGGTGAACGAATGAACTAATCATTTTTATCAAATGACTAATGATCCTCCTAGAGCTCTGCCTTCATTTCCGAGAATGGCTCCCAAATGATCTGTGGAATCCTATTGCCATTGCTTCATATGTGATCAGGCTTTTGCACATGAACACATGCACACACACACACTGAGGTTTTTTCTTATTTTCAGACACAGGGAAGTGAAACAAATCTATATTGCTGCATGTATATGTCATGATCTTTTTAAACAAATATGATTCAGGATAATAACTGAAATCAGATTATTTTTAGCAACTCAAAGTATGCTCTAGAACAAATAGAAAAAGACAAAAATTTTTGTGGGAAAATATAATACAATGAAAATTAGCTCAGGATTTTAGAGCAGAAAGAATTTAAAAATATTCTAGATTGGTCTTTTCATTTTAAAAATGAAGATAATGTGGCCTATAGAAATTAATTGCTTTATGGAAGAAGAGATAGCCATCTGAAAAGTTACTTGAATTTCAAGTTTCATATTATTTTCCCTATTGTTCTCTCTTGAGCGACTTAATTATTTTATAGTACTAAATAGAGTACTCAATATAGTCTCATTCATTCATTTACTCATTGTCTCTTTCTACTAGACTGCAAGTCCCTTGAGGACAGACTTTTATTCTTGATCACTGTGATATTGAATGAATTAACTAATTATGATTATGACTTGTCATTCACTCCTTAAATTATTGCAGTCTGACTTCTACTGTGACCACCCTAAAGATAGTTCTATGACAGAGTTCACCACAGAAATTTATTTCAAAATGCAAATAGTCACACTTTAGTTTTTTTCCAACATAGTCTTTGCATTATGTGTTATGGGAACAAAAATTTGCATAAAATAAAAGGCATGAGTTTTTAATTATCTCTGAGTAACCCGTGTGGCCAAGTGTGAAAGTACCACCTTAGGCAGGAGACAGTCTAATGACATCACCCTGTTAGTTTTCCCTGTGTTTGTTTTCTTT
Organism: Ailurus styani; assembly: GCA_002007465.1. Lineage (NCBI taxonomy): Eukaryota > Metazoa > Chordata > Mammalia > Carnivora > Ailuridae > Ailurus > Ailurus styani. Next base: position 423,084 of record LNAC01000503.1, read on the forward strand.
TTTTTTTTTTTCCCCTGTGTTTATTTTCAATCAATCATCCTTTCCCCACAGGTAAGCACTGCTCTGATCTCTACTATATAGGTTAATTCTGTCTGTTCCTGACCTTTACTTAAATGGGATTATAGAGTATGTACACTTTTGTATCTGGATTATTTGGATCAAGTTAATATTTTTGATGCATCTGTGGTATGACAGGCTTCAGTTATTTTTGCTTTTTTTTGGAATGTAATATATCATTGAATGGATATACTAAAATTTATTATTTTTTCTCCCGTTGATGGACACTTGGGCTCTTGAGTTTTACCCTATGGTGATTAAAGCTGCTATATATATTCTCAGACAAATATTTTTATGCATATACATTTTTTTGAGGGGATAAATAGCTCAGGAATTCCTGGGTTATAAAGTGGTTTTGTATTTAAATTTAAAAGATATTGTCAGAAAAAAAGTTATCAGAATTTTTTAAAAGTTATAACCTTTTATATCCTCACAAGCACTAGTGAGGGACTATCAATCATTTTGTATTTTCTTTAAAAATCTTTTTCATCTTAGTCTCTTAATTGGATGTTTAGGGACATCTCTCTGTTTAATTTTTACCACTCATATAAAAAATGATGGTGAACAACTTTTTTCATGCTTATTGGCTTTTCATACATCTTCATTTTTAAGTGTCGATTGTCCAACCATTTTTAATGGGTGAGTGATTTGTTTTCTGTATTACTGATTTGTAGGAGTTCATATGTATACATATATATTTCATATGTTTATGTATATTCTTCATTGTGGCTTTATTTTTCTTTTTTATATTTAATTTTAATGAACCCTATTATCTCACTTTTATTTCTTCTAGCATTTAGCATAGAATTTTTTAATTAAAATATCAAATCAAGGCTTTGTGAAGATATTCTAAGTTGTCTCCTAGATGCTCTATATTTTTAGATTTTGCATGTAGGTGTATAAATTTATTTTAACGATATTTCTGTGGATGATGTGAGGTAGGGGTTAAAGTAAATCTTTCCTCATATGGATTTTAATTTTTCAGCATGATTTGTTGGAAACACTATTATTTTTACACTGACTAATACTGATACCTTTAACAAAAATCAATTGCCCATGTATAGGTAGGTTGTTTTTCATGCTTTCCATTCTGATTCATTGATTTAAATGTTTATCCTTAAATGAATAACATCCATGATAGCTATAGTTTTATGGTGGCCTTTAAAATCAGCCTGCAAGCCTTTCAATTTTATTTTTCCTTTTCAGAATTATTTTTGCTCTTTTAAATCCTTTGCATTTTCATCTAAAATAAATAGCTTGTCAATATCTATAAAAAATTTCTATTGATTAGGCTTGCATTGAATCTATGTATCATTTTACTTTATTTTTTAAAGATTTTATTAATTTTTAAATTTTTTAAAAGATTTTATTTATATATTTGACAGAGAGAGAGAGAGAGGGACAGCAAGAGAGGGAACATAAGCAGGGGAAGTTGCAGAGGGAGAAGCAGGCTTCCCGCTGAGCAGTTAGCCTGATGCAGGGGCTCAGTCCCAGGACTCTGTGATCATGACCTGAACCAAAGGCAGACGCTTAAGGACTGAGACACCCAGGCACCCCTCTATGTAACATTTTAGAGAGCATTTATATTTTAACAATGAGCCTCATTCATAAATATAGATACATTAGGGTATTAGAAGCATTTTGTTTGATTTATAAATATTTGCAGGTTTTTGAGATGTCTTATTGTTATTCATTTTATGTTATATCTATTTTCTAAGAAACATGATCTGTGTGATTATGTTCTTTGACATTTTTTGATAATGTTCTATGGCTTTGCTTATGATCTGTTTTGTATTCCTTATGTATTTAGAGTGAATTGAATGTGAATCCTACAACAGTTTAAGAGTCTAAGAATGAAGATGAAGTCAAATTGTTTGATAGTGTTGCTGAAATTTTCTAAAGCCAAACTTTCTTAAACATTTTGTTTTCTACTTACTAAGACTGAGTGTAAAAATAAATCTCCAAATATGATTAGAAGATGATTATGAATTTTTATATTTATCTCTTTAGTGCTGACACTCTTTCCTTCATGCATTCAGAAATTCAAAGCTCTATTATTAGGTGTTCAGTGTGAATAATTTCTGTTGACCTGTCTGCAAGTTCAATGATCCATTCCTCTGCAGTTTCCAATCTATTACTAATTACATGCAATGAATTTTTGGTTGCACATATTATGTTTTTCATTCCTAGTACTTGCATTTAGTTACTTTTAAAATTTTTGTATCTTGGGCGCCTGGGTGGCTCAGTGGGTTAAAGCCTCTGCCTTCGGCTCAGGTCATGATCTCAGGGTCCTGGGATCGAGGCCTGCATCGGGCTCTCTGCTTAGCAGGGAGCTTGCTTCCTCCTATCTCTCTGCCTGCCTCTCTGCCTACTTGTGATCTCTCTCTCTCTGTCAAATAAATAAATAAAATCTTAAAAAAAAAATTTTTTTTGTATCTTTCCTGCAATTTCCCATTTCTTTAACAGTTAAACCTATATGTTTCTTCAAATTCTTTAACATTATTCTAAATATGATATTAACATTAGTTAATGGTTATTTTTAAAATTTTTTTAGATTTGGTTTATTTATTTGAGACAGAGCACGAGCAGGGGGAGGGGCATAAGGGGAAGGAGAAGCAGACTCCCCACTGAGCAGGGAGCCCAGTGTGGGGTCCCATCCTAGGACTCCGAGACCATGACTTGTGCTGAAGGCAGATGTGTAACAATCGAACCACTCAGGTGCCCCCTTAGTTAATGGTTAGTTTAAAGTCATTTAGTTGAGGTCATTTGTGGGGCCTAATTTCTGTTTCATGGTTATTTTTACTATAGGTCATCATTGTCTGTCTTTGTGCAAGTCTAGTAACATTTGAGTCTGTATTCATTATTTTAAGTTGGAGAATCCAAAAAATCCAAAGTCTTTCTCTCAAGAGTGCTGGGCTTTATTTTAGCAAGTGCTTATATTAATGATGGTCTACTTTATTTCATGGAAGCTTAGTCATAGCTTGATTGGAAAAAATTTCTTTTGGTATTGCCTTTATTCCTAGAATATTCTTTCTGGGGTTTCAGTGGAAAATTCAACATAATTACCAAGTCTGTCCAAATTGTCAGGATTTGAACTCCAAATATAGTTTTCCAACCATTGGGCAACTGCTGAAATCTCTCATCTGCTTTTTAGGATTATTTGTTCTTGTTTTATCCTGGCTATTGGGAGACTTCCCTTCTCATGCTTAGTTGAGAATTCTGGAATTCCTTCCTTTCTTGTATTTCTTCCTCAGGCTTTTATCTGTTCTGGAAGTCCCAGAATTCACCTGTGATTCCTCAGCCCAATGAGATGGCCATTTTCTACCAGATCGCTATTCTTTGGGTGCCATGTGGGCTGAGCTGTACCCTCACAATAAAAACCTGGTAAATGGGAATCTTATCACTCCTTTTCCTTTCTTTCATGGTGTTTGTCTGTTCCACTTTCAGCCTGCTTTTGATTTCTCTCCAGTGCCTTTGGGCTGTATATGTATTTATATTCCATAGTCTAGAGTTTTTACCAACATGAAGGTTAGAGTGATATAAACTATGTTGCTGTTACTTGAACCTGGTCAGTATATAGAATGTGTTTTGAAACTATTATGTATTTTGGTTTCTGCAACCTAGAGTTTGTTGGTTCTCCTCTGGATCTTCCTTACAGTCCTCAGCAGCTCATTTCATCCACCATTCCTTTAAATATTGCTGTTCCTTAGGCATCTGTCTTTGGCATGTACTTTGTATGTTCTTCCATGGCTTTTATATAATGCAAAAGTGTTTATTATACCCAAATATATTTTCTTCTGTTTTATTCCTTAATTTTATATCAGTTGTCACAACAATTTACCGTACTTCTCTATTAGGTTTGTGTCTCAAATTCTTTACTGACTTGGGCCAAATTCAGTGTCTGACGACCAGTAGCCCAATCATATTTTTTGGATCGGAGCCCTTGATTATTGACTACTGCCAAGATGCACCTCAAAATCTCTGAACTCAAAGAGACAGGTAGGGGTTTGGGAGGTGTGTGTGGGATTTTTCCCATTGTGGTGCCATTTTAGTCTATCTCTGACTTTCTTGATTCCATTTTAATTTTCCCCAGGACCATGAGATTCCAGAATCTTGAAGCAAGAGCAGGTCACAAATTCTAGGAAAATAAGCTTTACTCAATTTTATGACCTGTAATTCCCTCAATAACATGTAATTACTCTCTCTGCAGATATCCCCAAGTCTTACTTTTGTAATACTCCTAATAAGACACCTGTCATGTTTCATTCACATCTGTAATAATTTCCTATGTGAAGTACTCAGTAAGTATTTGTTGAATAAAGTAATTCATTTGACAAATATTTATTGAGTATCTGTATTGTATAGGTATTTAGAATAGAGCAATGAGGGGAAAAAGACAAAAAACTTCATGGTATAAATGACATTATTTATGTGTCTACATTTATAACTAAGCAATAGCTTATTGTACTGCTACTACTTTCTTGATCTTGAATACTGCCTGAGTGATTCTGTCTCTGATCATAGCTTCCTCTGAGTCACTCATCTTCCAAATCTCATGGCCATTATAAGCACTTTATGCCTCAACATTACTTAAAGAGTCAGCTTATTTTTATTTTATTTTTTTAAACTTTTAAAAAAAATTTTTATTTATTTGGGCGCCTGGGTGGCTCAGTGGGTTAAAGCCTCTGCTTTCAGCTCAGGTCNGTTACTTAAAGAGTCAGCTTATTTTTATTTTATTTTTTTAAATTTTTTAAAAAAATTTTATTTATTTGGGCGCCTGGGTAGCTCAGTGGGTTAAAGCCTCTGCTTTCGGCTCAGGTCATGATCTCAGCGTCCTGGGATCGAGGCCCGCATCGGGCTCTCTGCTCAGCAGGGAGCCTGCTTCCTCCTCTCCCTGTCTCTCTGCCTGCCTCTCTGCCTACTTGTAATCTCTCTCTCTGTGTCAAATAAATAAATAAAATCTTTAAAAANTCACAAGTAGGCAGAGAGACAGACAGAGAGAGAGGAGGAAGCAGGCTCCCCACTGAGCAGAGAGCCCGATGCGGGCCTCCATTCCAGGACCCTGAGATCATGACCTGAACCCAAGGCAGAGGCTTTAACCCACTGAGTCACCCAGGCACCCTGAGTCAGCTTATTTTTACCAAAACATTCCTCAATTATCCTTGAGCATGTTAAGAGAAATGCAATTGACATTGCCAAATACTACATAATTGACATATCTTTACAATTGCATTTCCTATAACTATTATTTAGAACATCCTTTTCTAAAGATTTTTATGATCTATAGAATGTTATTTGAAAATCAAAGGAGTATTAAGCATTTTAAAATATTTTATTTCTCTTGGAACATGGATAATATATTGAATTGAAAATATGTATTTCTTGAAATGTTGTCATTTGGTATGAGATTTTATTTTGTGCTAATACAAGTGAAAGCAACTACATGAGTTTTCATATATTTTGAAATAGATTCTATATAGTTGACTACAAAGAACTGAAAGGTAAATTGAAAGTACCTGTATCAATAAATGTAGTCCTTCTTTTATGGTCAGGTGGCTTTACACTTTTATAAGTTTAGCAGAACCATTTTTTTTTCTTACCCCAAGAACCTTTGCTACACTGATTTGCCATATTTTTTAATGGAAAATTATCAGTAGAATTTTTTTTTAAGGTAAAGGAGGAAATAATGATAAGTAACAGTAATCAAACACCTCTAGTACATTGAGAACATTTCATTTGTTTTTCTCATTTTGCTGTTGGTTTAGAGAATGGGCTTTTGAGGAAAAAAAAATCTCAGATTCACATCTTGGTTGTGCTCCTTCCTGGCTGTGTGACTTCGGGCAAGTTACTTAATCCCACTAGTTCTAAGGTCTTTTATTGGTAAAATGTGGCTAAAAATGACTTCAAAGGATTGTTATGCTAATTATATGGAATGCCTGTAAGGCACAGTGCTCTACACATTGATGGTGCCCAATAATTTTTAGCTATTTTTATTACAAACAACATCGAATGTAGGGTATTGTTTATCCTCATTATAGATGAAAAGACTGAAAGTTAGATATACTAAGTTACTTAAACAATTGTACCAAATTACTAAGTGACAGAGCGGAAATTCTAAGTCTAAACATTTATACTCTCTTATAGCTGATAACTGCTTTCTGTTACAAGAGTAGAGTTTTTTTTTTAATCAACAAATCTGAAAGGTGGAAATATTTATATAGGAATGGGAAACCACTTTAGATTTAACTGATCAGATTTGACATGGTAAATGCTTGGCAACCAATGAGTTGAAACTCGTTCCGACACTAAATCACTCACAGAGTCTCAATAAAAAGTTTACCACAATTGCCCTTGATGAATAGTGATATATGAATTGTATGTATACAAAAGAGACACATGTACATACAAACACCACCAACACACATACATTTTTTTTTTTAAAGATTTTTTTATTTATTTCACAGAGGGAGAGAGATCACAAGGAGGCAGAGAGGCAGGCAGAGAGAGAGAGGGGGAAGCAGGCTCCCCACTGAGCAGGGAGCCCGATGTGGGCCTCGATCCCAGGACCCTGAGATCATGACCCGAGCCGAAAGCAGAGGCTTTAACCCACTGAGCCACCCAGGCGCCCTACACATACATTTTTAACATTGGGCTGCCAAATGCATTATAAGTAAAATGTTTATATACATCAATTTTTTAAGACTTCAGTTTTGAAAGTAGTTTTACAAACACAGCAAAATTGAAAGGGATGCACTGGTGTCCCCTGCCCCCATACATGTGTAACATTAACACTAACGTTATCAACATCTTCCAGTGGCACAGCACATTTGTTAACACTGATTAACCTACATTGAAACGTTTTAATCATCCAAAGTCCTAGTTTACCGTAGGGTTCGTTCTTGGTGTTAAACATTGTAGGAGTTTGGAAAAGTGTGTATTGGCCTTGATCTGTTGTCATGATATCATATTGAGTATTTTCACTGCTCTAAAAGTCTTCTATGTTCTGCCCCTACATCATATTGAAATTGGAATGTAAAATTTACATAGTTACCAATCTGTATTATTAATTAACAATAATAATACTATAGACCGATAACTTCAGAAATGATGTTTCATCCCTTTCATCTTTTAATTTTAAAGTAAAATTGATTCAGAATACATTGTATGTCTCATTTCTGATATACTGAATATAAGTGATATTTTTCTTCAGAGACTTCTTGCTAATGTAGAGTTCTTTTTTGGTTTTAATCTATGTCAAAAGAAAGATGTGCAATATGCTGCTATTCACAACCATTTTTTCTTTTTTTTAACAGAAAAGATAGGTAAGAATCCTCATCAATCTTCCCTTCTCCACAATTCATTATAATGGTTTTTTATTTGGTTCACTAGTAAAGGTTCTACCAGGCCCCATGTATACATTTTTAAATTGCAATTTGAATCTTTTATACTAAATCATTTTGATAGCATATTTTTTCCCTTTGGAGATTAAAAAACACAACTCTTGACTCAGTTTGAAGCAAATAATCCTCTTAATGAGAAGATGAACTCAGCCACAGCATTTCTTTGATTTTTTTTTTTTTTTTGAGCACAAGTGTGTTAATTAGAAATGAGTCAATGGTAGCAGGAAGGGTTGATACCAAATTTAATTACATTTTCTTGAAATAATAGAATTAGGTAGCTGGCACACTGTATTCTTCCTGTAATGCATTAAGAACAATTTTTTATTAGTAGTAAGAATTTACAATAGTTCAAGTAATAAATTACCTCGCATTAGATACGTTTTCAGATTTGATTGCAACATAAGTGTAACGTTTCAGAATTTGTATGATATGTTTGAAACTTTTTCAGAAAATGAAAAAATTTTGTTAAAACTATAAGGAATTTAAGAGAAAAACTTGGATTAGTAAATAGAGCAGCATCTTATTAGTTAAAAAATAATCTCGAAACATTTTAAAGTGTCAAGGTGACTGATTTAAGAGCTCTATATTAATGACTAAATTAGATGCCAATAAAATTATGTCCTCACAGGTCCAAATATTATATATAATCTGAATTGTCTTTAGATTGCATTTAAGGAAGTAAATGTAAGGATTAATGTCATCTATGAAGATTTTCAATATTTAAAATCTATTGGGATGTCTAGTTCAGTGTTCAAAATTTGATTTTGTCAATTTTTATAAGTACTTTGTTTTATTTATTTACAATTTAGGAGAAAAATTATGAGAAAATTTGCATTTATTCCTTCTTCAAAATAGCTGTTTTTACTATATGTTTCAATTAAAATTCAATTTACTATACATCTTAATTAAAATTTAATCCCTAGATATTGCAGTGATTTTCTTCTACCAGAAATATTTCTCTTAAACTTAGGAGAGCTGGAGGTGAATTAAATCTTCTCTTCAACATTAGGCAACATTCCTGGTAGGATTTGGTTAAACATTAGTGATGAAAAGATACATTGTAGAGGGTGAATGGATATCCATTGCATAATTTCAAACCTAACTGACTTGAAGAATGAACATATTAATGTGTGTCATGACACTCAAGATACAATAGATAGTAGAGATTAGTAGAAAAAATATACCTATTTATTTAGTCAAGAATATATGTTCTTGCCCAGTATAATGTGAAAAAGATTAAAAATACTTTCAGTTATAAAATAAGTGAGTGTGTAATGTGTTGTCATGAGCATTACATTAAAGATTCTTTCTTTGGATAATGTGTTCTCATCTGATACCTGAAATCAGATATTTCTGGAAATTGATATATCGTATTACCTGTGTGCTGGCAGCAGTGGTAACTTTTTTTGTTTTATTTTAAAATCTCTCCCAAGTAATGTATATTTGAACGATACAAGTTTGAAGCAGTGATGTGACTGTGGAAGGATAAAAATCCAAAAAGAATTTATTTCTACTCTAGGGATTAGAGAAATAGGATGTTTTTAGGTTACTCTTTTCAAAACTAGCACAAAAGTAGGACACAAGGAGCTCATCAATATGTACTTGGCGAACATTGTTTCATGTAAAACAACTTTGACCTACAATGAAATTTTTAGGCTTAAAAGAAAATGTTAAAAAATGATTTTTTTCCTTTATTCTTTAATCATTTGTTACCTTAATTTCTTTATTCTCAAGGCCATTTATTATGCATAATTAAATGATAGCCTTTAATTGAAACTCAGGTTTTAAAGTCAAAGAGAATAGAAGTTTCAGCTAATTGTATTTTTAGGTTTATTCAGTTATAAAAATACTAAATTTAGTTTACAGGATTTTGAAAAATATATAGAGCCTATTACATATTATTATAAAATTTATTATAAAGAACTATTCACATATATACACATACATATATAAGAACTATACATATATTTACACATAAATTTGACTATTTTAAACTCATTTTCTTTAAAAATTAATTTTCCATGTTTTCACAAATAGCAGTTTGCCCAGTAGTCAAAGAGATAATGAAATAGGGATTTAAAAATAAAAGTAAATTTTGGCCTATACTTGGAAGGCCACATTCCAATCCTAATCATGGGAAACCTCTGTAGATGTCCTCATGGAGATCATTTCACTCCCTAATTTATGGCTTACTTATTCATGCAGAGATAGGTTATATTAGACATCTCTACCAGCATTTTAGTGACACGGAGTGATAATCAGAATTAAATAGTTAAAAAAATCAGAAGTTCCAAAATTGTTAGGTGCCCAATGAATAGATGGCTTCTACTGTGAGTCTCTACCATAAAAAAAAATTGTAATTTAGTTGTTCACATTATGCTTTGCTACTTTGTTTCAATATATCACGTAAAACATGAATGATAACATGAACACATTATAAATAGGAATGCAAGTTGGAAATTATAGCAAGAGAGATTAATGTCCTCTGTTTCTACCCTTTCTACTAAGAATATTTTAAAATTACAAACATGCCATGAAATAATAAAATAAATTGTAGTAGCTCTGGAAATTTAGAAAAGTATGCTGTCAGGGGGCGCCTGGATAGCTCAGCATGTGACTCTTGATCTTGGAGTCATGAGCCCCATGTTGAACGTAGAGTTTACTAAAAAAATAAAACAAACATAAAACACTTAAAAATAGCCAGTTAACACATATTTGGGGAAAAAAAAGTATGCCATCAACAGGAGAACATTTTTGAAGAACACTTAGAAAAGTGAAAGCAAGTGAAATCATATTGCAGGAATGGGAAAAAGCAGAGAAATCCACAGGTCAAAGCATGTTTAGCAACAAACTACTATAGATGTAAAAAGCTATTCAAAAAACATTCAAGTTCAGAGACACCATACACAAAAGAACCTGGAGGTTCAGGACCAGTTGTCAGAATAATTAATTAGGACTATGTTAAGGACAGATGGGTACTGTGCTCACCTTATCTTGAGCAGTAAGCAGCAGTATTTACTCTGAGGTTTTGAAAACTGCTTTCAAATTGTGAACTACTCTCAGAGAAAGGCTCTGTGTATAAACATTGGGGTTTGAGAAAGAAGCAGAAAAGAACCCAAAGTAACCCAGATGACAACAGAGATAGAAGAATGGAATTGAAGAGGTAAACTGTGCATTCTGCTCTTAGCCATTGAGCTTAAACATGATCACTTAGACTAATTCTTATTCTGCTGAGATCACAGTGCTACACTTTCATTATATTCCCTTGAAGAAGAACTTTTATTCATCAAAGATAAGGAATAAAACTATGATCACACCTGGGGTGTGGCTCAGTTGGTTAAGCAGCAGACTCTTGATTGTGGCTCAGGTCATTGTCTTAGGGTCCTGGGATCCAGCCCTGTGTCAGGTTCCCTGATCAGCAGAGGTCAGCTTGAGGATTCTCTCTCTCCCTCTGGCCCTCCTCCCACTCATTCTCTCTCTCTCTCTCAAATAAACCTAAAAACCTAAACCCCCCAAAAAACTAAGACCGCAAATACCTGATATTTGAGGGAAAAAATTCAACACCATAAATATCAAGACACCAAATTCAGCAATTGAGACTTAGGAAAAAATAAAAGTGTGGCATATACATCAGTCATTACTAGACAACCCGAAATTTTCAGTGGCTTAGAACAACAATGTTGACAAATATGCAGTATGCAGTTTTATCTCTTGGGGTTCTGATCTTTCTCATTCTGGAACCCAAACTGATGGAATAGCCAATATCTAGAACATTTCTAGTAACAATTTCTAAGGAAAAGAGGGAGAGTAGACTCATCCTTGGATATTTCCCATGCTACTCAGCTCACATTTTATTGGCAAAGCAAGTTTCATGTTCACATTTAACTTCAGAGAAAATGTGTAAGTGAGATCCGACTACCTACTTGGACTAAGGTGGGGAGGGGCAGAGTATTTGTGGACAGCTCTAGTGAGTAACATAGGAAGTATAGTAAAATATCCTAGGGAGAATTGTAGGTAAATCATACCCATAAAACAAGAACATAATACAGTGAAAAAAATGAGTTCTAGAAAATTAAAAATATAAACATTAGATTAATAATAATAACGAACTGGTGATAATTTAATGGGCACTTGATTATCAGAAAGGAAACAGGTGCAAATTGGGTTCATGAGGCTGTAGATTCATCCATATTGTCTTGTCATCTTTCTAATTCTCTTGTTTTATCTCTTAGACCTTTCTTATTCACCCACGTGGTGGTGTTAAATAACTTTACCTTCTTCTTTAGAAGGTTAGAACCTGACAACCCCACATATCTCAGAAAGACTCAGCTAACAAACATAGGCTTACCAAGGCATTTTCACAGCAAGAGTATCACTTCCACTAAAAAAGAAGTCTCATCATTCAAGACCAACTGTTCAAAGAATAAGCCTCCTTCAGTGGACAGAGAGTGAGGGGAACCCACTTTGAAAGTTATGTTTAATTCTGTGAACACAGAGGATCTACAGATTCTCTAGGTCAAGGTGGAGGTGGAAGGATTTTGGTGTATTACTAGGGATTTATTCAAAACCAAATATTTATAAACCAAATACTTATATTACTCTATTTAAACCAAACATAAGACGGTCAATGAGAATGCTTCTGCTGACAAATGACTAACCTCATGTGATGTTTATATCAAGCCTCTTAATAATTGAAATAAAATTAATTTCTTTTACATTAAATCTCATTTATATCTCTTTCTGTATTTAGTTTGGGTAGAAATCTTCTTAGTCTACCATAACATAGATAAGAAAAATATTACTTCTGTTAAGCTTTCATGATGATGGCAGCAATGGCTTATTTTATTGTTGAATAGGACTTTCTAGAGAAATTGTCATTGAAGTTGCTCATTTCTGTTCCTCTTCAGTCTTGTCTTAGGAAATGTGACTACAAAGTAGAAAACTACCCTTTTAACAAAAATATCATATTTTTGAAAAGATAAAAAATTTGGAAATGTATTAAAGTTCTATTGTTTTGCCTTTTGCATAGAGGATCCATAACATCTTTTTTTTTTAAGATTTTATTTATGTATTTGACAGAAAGAGAGAGATTACAAGTAGGCACAGAGGCAGGCAGAGAGAGAGGAAGAAGCAGACTCCCTGCCGAGCAGAGAACCTGATGCGGGGCTCGATCCCAGGACCCTGAGATCATGACCTGAGCCGACGGCAGAGGCTTTAACCCACTGAGCCATCCAGGTGCCCTGATCCATAACATCTTTATCTTCAGAGGCATGTCTCTAAGAAATTACCAGATGGTTACTAAATCATTAGAGAGTGTAAAAGGGACTTGAAATTTTCAAAGACAAACTCTTAAATGTTTGACCTTTGTAAAACTACATGCAGTTTTTTGGAAAAAAAGTAATGCAATTCTAAGGGACATTGAATTTTATTACAATCCAGAAAAAAAAGATTTATGATGGATTAGGAATCGGGAAACAATAGATGGAAAATTTCTGCCAGAAAAGGAGAAATACATGAATGACTTCAATACCTGTAGTTTATAGGCAGGAGAAAGGACGGAGCTGGTGATAGGAGATACAAGAGGTGATTCATGTTATTCTTTCCCTTACCTTTCTGAACTAGAGTCCTTCGCGGCTAGATCTGTTAGACAGTTTGAAGGGAAAACTAAATGCAGAAGACTTTTATCACACCTCCTTTTTTGAACCTTGGGAGGAGATGACCCTGTAGGGTAATTCAGCACAAACACAGTGTGTGGAGGTACAAAACACATCTGTAGTGGACGGAGATGATTATCCACATTAACCTCAGTCACTTCCATGTGACATTGAAGGGACTGATAAGTTTCTGCTAGTTTATTGCAAAGCAGAGAAAGGATAGATTGTATTGAATATCACTGAGAATCTGGCTAGAGAGCTTCCAAATGTGTTGCCAGAGTACACAGTAGCTTTGTAATCAACAGTCCAGGACAGGCTGTCTAGACTAGAAAGCCAGGGCCAGACCTCAGAATATTGTCTCAGGCCGGGAATAATCTATGTAGCTCTGAGTTAGGAAATGCTGAGAATGAAGCAGATTAACAAAAACAGACTGTTTCCCAGCTTCATACTTTTGGAGCAGAAACCAATAGGATTCCCGGGGTTGGGAGCACACTAACCACCCATCGGTGAACACCAGCTGGCACGGTCCCTAAGGAGAGAACAGCTGTGCCTCAGTAGAGTCCGATGCAAGAGCCAACATGAGACTCATATTGTAGGAAAGAGCAAAGGGAGGGAGGAATCTGATCTCAACCCTCTACTTTATCTTTTTATAGCTTTAAATGAGAATATGTTTTAAAAGTTGGGTAAAGCTGGGATAATGTTAAATGTACTTGCTGGGATGATTAGGTCATTTATAGAAATAAAGAAATATAGAAAACATCTATGTAGGACCATGAGAACATTTCCAGTGCCACTGCAAAAATGATGATAAAAAATACGTCATTTTAAATAAACCTGTCTGTGTCATTACACTGAGAATTTTTTAAAGTGGATCGTAAGTTAAACCTTGTGGGTAAGCACATTAAAATACTTTGATTTCAGGTAAATTTAATAATTATAAAATAGAACAAAATACATAGTAAAATTTTTGTGAACAAAAGTGCTAGTTATAATATATAACATTAATTTTAAAGAAAATCTGTGATTATGGTTTGAAATATATTTCAATTCATAGCAGAACTGCTATTTCAAACATAAATATAAAAATCTTATAAAATTACATTGTTTTAATTAATAGTTTACAGATGTGGTTTCACCTATAATTTTGCTAATTCGAGGTACTTAAAATGGGAAAATATAAAGACCCTAGAGCTCGACCAACTGACTCTGCCTTTAACTAGTTGTATGAACTTGGTTATTAACTAACTTTTTGTTCTTTAATGTCCTCATATGTGAAATGGTAATAATTGCAGTACTTACTTCACTGGATTGTTTTGAAGTCTAAAATTAGAAATTATTCTAAGCTATATAAAGTGATTAGAACAGTGCTTAGCACATTGAAAGCACTGTACCATCTTGACTTGTATTATTGTCTTCAACCAGTGGCCATCAGAAAGACTCCATTTCAAATAATGGATTATGCAAATTTCTGAAAGTACTAATTTCAAAATCAGCTAGAGTTAAGAATTCTTTTTCTCGTCTTTGGTCTTCGAATTATTTAAAATTCCAATTCCAAATGTAGACTCACCAGGGCCAGTGCCTCATTGTTCCAGTTTAAGTTTTGTTTCTAAGTGATTTTAGCTCTGATTTTTGAAGCAGCTTATACAAAAATAGATGAAAAAAAATCACACGCATTTTTGGTAAGCTGTGATATGTGTTTTGCAGACTTATTTTTGAATATATTACTTAGAATTATTCAAGAAGTTTGTGAAATATTTTCATACATCTAGTGCTAATTAAAAGCTAATATGAAAGACTTTTCTGCTCAGGGATTTTACAAAGTTCAGTAACAATGGGCAGAATCTGGACGCTAATAGCTATACAGACTTATCTAGGCACATGCAAGCTTAGAGCTCTCTGATAATCACAATCAACACATTTATAGCAGGGGCTCTGCTTAATTATGGAGGTGCAGAAATACTTTCCTTACCCTCAACAAGCCTGTTATATTTGGTGAAAATGTATTCTTTAATGTGGTATTAAAAATTATCCTCCACTCTTAATGCCTCTGCCTCTGCTCAGGATAAGAAAGTGTAAGAGAATATCATTCCCAGTGTGGCAACCAGGAAAGTAAGATAACTTACACAATCGCAGTTTCTTAAAATCCTTCCCAGAACTGAGGACATAAAAGAAACATAAACAAACAAAATCCAGTAAGTCGATGCACTCCTAGGAGAGAAGAAACCCAAATCTGCTTTTAACCTGGTGGGGCGGAGATGAGAGGAGAAAACATCCATTCACGAAGGCAAGAAAAAACTGGAATTTTGAAAAATGTTTTATAGCTTAGTGAGGGCCAGCGTGGTGGTTTAGAATCCCTGAGGGCGCACTGGCCACAAAAAGAGCTTGCACCCAACCACCCAGTCTTTCCCACAGGACTTCATCAGGGCACAGCTGGAATGTTGGGACAGAGCGAGAGATGAGAGCAACTCTCCCTGCCCAAGGGCTCCAGCTTCCGAGGCCACAGCTGCCTATAACTGACCTGAGAAGAGAGCTCGGAGTGACCTTCCTCGAGGCTGAGGCATATTTTGGCCAGCTGAGAGTAGCGCAACAGGGAGAGAACACGTCTGGATTCTGTGTGTCAGGGAGTACATGACAGAAACTCGGGCTGGGACAGGGGCAGGGGTGCTAAGACGGATCTCCGGAGTCGGAAGTGAGGGTGTTTCTGCTGAACTCTGAAGGCAGAGAGAAGAAATGAGACGATCCTCTAGTCCTCCGGCTCCCCGCTGAGCAATGAGTGTGGTTGCTGGTGACTGGGCAAGGGGCAAGTGTGCTGGAAGGTGCAAAGAGAGGTGCAGGTATGGAGGATTGCTTGTGGCTGATGATGGGACAGTAGAATTAAGGTTAATTAAGGACACCCGTACAAGTTCATTCTTGAAGAAGACTTGAAAACTTATTTTACACTTTGATGTCTTTCTTAAAGTCATAAAAATTACATATGAATTTTCACAGAGGGACAAGTAAACTCTGTAATCCTAGGGGCTTGACTCCTTCACACCAATTCCTTCCATACCGAGATCATACTGTTTGTCTTTCTGTTTCAAAAGTCCATGCTTCTTGTTGGCTACCCAATTAACTTCTGTTTTCTGGTCTGAATGAATCCTCCATTGATTTAATCTTGTGCTAAGCTGTCATAAATATAAATAATTACATTTATGTGCTCATGTAATGCCCGTAAAAAATGATCATAATGAATAATTAACCCATTTCCAGTTCAAGTTACTACCTCTGTCTTCCCACGTCATCTTTTATACTTCACAAAATATACCTCACTTTTTCCAGAGCAGTGGTACTCTAGCATTCTATATTTGCAGTCTTTCTATAAATAAAATACAGAAGACTATAGGTTCTCCAATATAAGGGAAGGATCCCTCCATTGCAGTTTTGCAGTTTTTGTATCAGATCAGAGTTGTATGTACCAACTTTCACTGGGGATGGTCTCGTGTATTTCTTAAAGTTTAATTTTTACCAATCATGCAATGTATAGTCCAAGACAGTGTGTTTTAAGGAAAAAAAAGTACACTGATCTGATTTTAAGTCCTGGTTTTGTCTTATTTTCTGTTAACTTCAGCAAGTATTTTACATTTATATGATTATAGTAATAATGTTCAGAAGATTTTGATGGGACACGGAATGTAAATGAATGGAATTTGTATTCTCTCAATAACGTGTCTATTAAAGATATTCTGTTACTACTCAGAAAGTTTTTCATACTGATCCTGCACTTTACATCTTTTTGTTTTGTTTTATACATTTGCTTAGAATCTCCAGAATTCTAGGGGACAATACTTATTAAGTATATTCTCTTTTCAACAAAGCAGTGTGTTTAAAGACTATTATCATACCCATTTAAGGATCCTTTTTCTCTTGCAGCTGATGAATTCCCATATACCCCATTATTCCCCACATTACTCATTTTTTGAGGTTCTCTGCTTGAACTAATGAAGAAATCTTATAAAGATTGTAAAATCTTTATTGATTGCCCCAGGTGAATCCCTCAACTGTTGAGGTTTTAACAATAAAAATCCAAAATATAGGTCAATTTTTTTAAAAAGCCTTTTTTTTTTTTTTTTAGAGCAGACTTAGGATCACAACAAAATTGAGAGGAAGGTTTCAGAGATATTTTTATATATCCCTGTTTCCACACATGCGTAGCCTCCCCTGTTATCAACACACCCACCAGAGTGGTACATTTGTTACAACTGACCACCCTACATTAACATGTCATTGTCACCCAAAGTCCACAGTTTACATTAGAGTTCACTCTTCTCTTGGTATTGTGCATTATTTGGGTTTGCACAAATGGATAAGGACATATATCCATCATTATAGTGTCATGCAGAGTCTTTTCATTACTCTAAAAATCCTCTGTGCTTTACCTGGGCATCCCTCCCTTTCTTCTAACTTCTGGCAACCACTGATTTTTTTTACTGCCTCCATAGTTTAGCTTTACCAGATGTCATACAGTTGGAATCATACACTATGCAAACTTTTCACACTGGTTTCTTTCAGTTAGTAATATGAATTTAGGTTTCTTCCATGACTTATTATGCCTTGATAGCTCAGCTCCTTTGTGTAAAATCAAGAAGTGCTATTGCTGAATCTTATGATAAAAATCTGTTTAGTTTTGTAAGAAACCACCAAACTGCCTTTTAAGGTGGCTATACCATTTTGCATTCCCACTAGCAATGAATGAAAGTTCCTGTTACTCCATACTGTTGCCAGCATTTGGCATTGTTGGTATTCTGGACTGGGGCCATTCTAAAAAGCTTTTGGTCTGTTTTCTGTTCTTTCTTCAATACCACACTGCCTTGAAGTTTGTTGCTTTATAGTTAAGTCTTGAAGTTGGGTAGTGTCAGTCATCTAGCTTTGTTCTTCAGTATTGTGTTGGTTATTCTGTATCTTTCGCCTCTCCATATAAACTTCAGACTCATTTTGTCAATATTCATAAAATAACTTGCTGAGATTTTGTTTGGGATTGTATTGAATCTATAGATCAAATTGGGAGAACAGGAAGACGATATGTGGTTTTCCCGTCCGTGAACGTAGAATATCTCCCCATTTACTGAGTTGTTTGTATTTCTTGCCTCAGAGTTTTGTAGTTTTCTTCATATAGATCTTGTACATATTTTGTTAGATTTGTACCTAAGTATTTCATTTTGGAGTACGAATGTAAATGGTATTGTGTTTTAAAATTCAAATTCCATTTTTCCTTTGCTGTTATATAGAAAAGTGATTGACTTTTGTTTGTAAACCTTGTGTCCTTCAGAGTTGCTATAATCATTATTAAGTTTCAAGAGATTTTTGGTTGATTCTTTTGGATTTTCTATATAGAGAATGTTATCTCTGTGTGAAGACAGTTTTAGTTCTTAATTCCCAGTCTATATTTCTTTTATTTCCTTTTCATTAGCAAGGACTTCCGGTATGAATGTTAAAAGGAGTAGTGAGAGAGAATTTGTTCGATTTTATAAAATACTTTTTCTGCCTCTATATGATCGCATAAGTTATCTTTTTTAGCCTGCTCATGTAAGGGATTGTGTTAACTAATTGTGAAATATTGGACCAGGCTTGCACATCTGTGATAAATCCTTGTGGTTGTGCTGTAAATTCTTTCTATAAATTGTTGGATTCAATTCACTAATATTTTGTTAAAGACTGTATTCATGAGAGTTATTGATCTGTAGTTTTTTCTTATAATTTTTGTCTGGTCTAAGTGTGATCTGGCTTCAGATGAATTAGCCTGCATTCCCTCTGCTTCTATCTTCTGAAAGAGACTATAGGGAATTGATATAATTGCTTCCTGAAATGTTTGATAAAAACACCAATGAGCCCATGTATACGTAGGGCTTTCTGTATTGGAAGTTTATTAATTATTGATTTAATTTCTCTGGTAGATATAGTCCTATTCAGATTGTCTAGTTCTTCCTGGGTTAGTTTGGGAAGATTGTGTCTTTCAAGGAATTGATTCATTTCATCTAGGTTATCAGATTTGTGGACATAGAGTTGTTCAGAGTATTTCTTGACTGTCCTTTTGATTCCTGTTGGATCTGTAGCAGTCTCCCCTCTTTCATTTCTGATATTAACAATTTTTATTTCTCTTTTTTAAGTTAGCCTGCCTAGAGGCTTATTGATTTTATTGATCTTTTCGGTGAGCGAGGTTTTAGTTTCATTATTTTCTGTGATTTCCTCTTCTCAGTTTCATTGATTTCTGCTCTAATTGTTACTATTTCTTTTCTTCTGCCTACTTTGTATTTCACTTATTCTTCTTTTTCCATCTTCCTAAGGTGGATGCTTAGATGATTACTTTTAGATACTTCTTTTCTAGTGTATGCATTCAGTGCTCTGAAGTTCCCTCTAAGCACTTTTATGCATCTCACAAATTTTGATATGTTGTGTTTTCATTTTAATTTAGTTCAAGTTGTCCAGCTATCTTAGTTGGTAAAGCATGACACTCTTAATTTAGTTTGAATATGTAAAATTTCTCTTGTGATTTACTCTTCAACCCATGTGTTATTTAGACATGCGTTGTTAAGTCTCCCAGTATTTTGGGATTTTCTAGTTGTTTTCTGTTGCAGATTTCTAGTTTAAATTTATTTTGGTCTAAAGGCAGAAATTGGGTACCTGGGTGGCTCACTGGCTTAAGCCTCTGCCTTAGGCTCAGGTCACGATCTCAGGGTCCTGGGATCAAGCCCCGCTTCAGGCTCTCTGCTCAGCAGGGAGCCTGCTTCCCCCTCTCTCTCTGCCTACTTGTGATCTCTCTCTCTGTCAAATAAATAAATAAAATCTTTAAAAAAAAAAAAAGCAGAAATTGCATGGTTTCTATTCTTTTAAATTTGTTAAAGTTTGTCTTATGGTTCAGTATTTGGTCTGTCTAGGTGAATCATTCTTGTAATCTTGAAAATAATGTGTATTCTGCTGTTGGATGAAATAGTCTGTAAATGTCAATTATATCCAGTTGATTGATTCTTTTGATGAGTTCAACTGTGTCATTACTGATACTTCTGCCTTTAGGTCTGTCCATTTCTGATAGAGGGGTCTCTCTGAGGTTAAAGTCTACAGCCATGATATTGGATTCATCTACTTCTTGTGGTTCTATTAGTTTTTGCTCCATTTTATGCTCTGTTTTTAGGCACACACATATTAACAATTATTAATGTTCTTAGAGAATTGATCTTTTTATCATTATGTAATACTGTTTTTTATCCCCAGTAACTTTCCTTACTTTAAAGTCTTCTCTGTCTGGGGTGCCTGGGTGGCTCAGTGGGTTAAAGCCTCTGCCTTTGGCTCAGATCATGATCTCAGGGTCCTGGGATCGAGTCCTGCATCAGGCTCTCTGCTCAGCATGGAGCCTGCTTCCTCCTCTCTCTCTGCCTGCCTCTCAGCCTACTTGTAATCTCTCTCTCTCTGTCAAATAAATAAAATATTAAAAAAAAAATAAAGTGTTCTCTGTCTGAAATTAATGTAGCTACTCCAGTTTTCTTTTGATTAGAATTAGTATATCTTTCTCTATCCTTTTAATTCTAATCTATATGCCTTTATATTTAAAGCGGGCTTCTTGTAGACAATGTATGACTAGGTCTTATTATTTTTTTTAAGGTATGTATTTCTTTTTTTTTATTGTGTCTTATTTTTTTATCCACTCTAACAATTTCTGTCTTTTAATTGGTGCATTTAGAGCATTGACATTTATTTATTTTTTTTTTTAAAGATTTTATTTATTCATTTGACACACAGAGAGAGAGAGATTACAAGTAGGCAGAGAGGCAGGCAGAGAGAAAGGAGAGAGGAGGAAGCAGGCTCCCTGCTGAGCAGAGAGCCCGATGTGGGCCTCGATCCCAGGACCCTGGGATCATGACCTGAGCCGAAGGCAGCGGCTTTAACCCACTGAGCCACCCAGGCGCCCGAGCATTGACATTTAAAATGATTGATATAGTTGGATGAATATCTAACATATTCATTACTGCTTTCTATTTGTTGCCTAGTCTCTGTATTTTTTTCAGTTTTAGTTCCAGTATAGTTAACATGCA
This sequence comes from Ailurus styani, assembly GCA_002007465.1. Classification (NCBI taxonomy): domain Eukaryota; kingdom Metazoa; phylum Chordata; class Mammalia; order Carnivora; family Ailuridae; genus Ailurus; species Ailurus styani. Next base: position 444,258 of record LNAC01000503.1, read on the forward strand.
GTGTTTTATTCGTCTCAGATATGCAATATAGTGACTCAACAATTCCACACATCTCCCAGTGCTCATCCCGACAAGTGTACTCCTTAATCCCTATCACCATTTCACCCATCTTCTCCATCCCTACACTTTGGTAACCCGCAGTTTGTTCTTTATAGTTAAGATTGTGTGTCTTGGTTTGTCTCTCTCTCTCTCTCTCTTTTCCCCCCGCTTTGCTCATTTGTTTCTTAAATTCCACACAGGAATGAAATTATGTGATATTGGTCTTTCTCTGATTAACTTCACTTAGCATTATGTTCTCTAGCTCCATCCACATCATTGCAAATGACAAGATTTCATTCTTTTTTATGGCTGAATAATATTTCCATTGTGTCTGCATGTATGTGTGTGTGAGTGAGACCGGATCTTTTTTATTAATTCATCTATTGATGGACTCTTGGATTGTTTCCATAATTTGGCTATTGTAAACAATGTCTGTATAAACATAGGGGTGCATGTATCCCTTTGAATTAATATTTTTGGGGGTGCCTGTTGGGCTCAGTCATTTAAGTCTCTGCCTTCTTCTCAGGGCACGATCCCAGGGTACTGGGATTGAGCTCCACGTTAGGTCGCCTACTCAGCAGGGAGCCTACTTCTCCCTCTCCCCACTCATGTTCTCTCTTGCTGTCTCTCTCTCTCTCTCTCTCATCTTTCTCTCAAACAAATAAGTAAAATCTTAAAAAAAAAAAAAAAAAGAATTAGTATTTTGTGTTTTGGGGGAAATACCCAGTAGTGCAATTACAGGACTGTAGGGTAGTTCTATTTTTTTAGTATTGGTATTTTTGCCTCTCCCTCTTTTTCTTACTTTTGTGATTTTTAATTGAGCATTGTATATAACTTCATTTTCTCTTTTTTATGTGTATTAGTTATACTTCTTTTTAAACTTTTTTTTTTAGTGTTTGCCCTAGAGTTGCATTATATAATTTCAACTAATCCAAGTCTGTTTTCAGATAACACTACACTGCTTCATGGATAGTGTGCATACCTTCTGAAAACACAATAACCCTAATTCTTCCTTCTTGTCCCTTTTATCATTACTGTCATTCATTTCACTTATATGTGTGTGTATATATATATATATATACATGAAAATATATATTAGCATACATAATCAAATATATTGCTGCTATTATTAATTTAAACTGTTATCTGTTAAATCAATTAAGAATAAGAAAAAAACATTTTTATTTTACCTTCACTTATTCCTTCCCAATGTTTCTTTTTTTGTAGATCCCAGTTTCTTTCTTTTTTTAAAGATTTTATTTATTTATTTCACAGCGGGAGAGAGATCACAAGGAGGCAGAGGCAGGCAGAGAGAGAGGGGGAAGCAGGCTCCCTGCTGAACAGAGAGCCTGATGCAGACCTCGATCCCAGGACCCTGAGATCATGACCTGAGCCGAAAGCAGAGGCTTTGACCCACTGAGCCACCCAGGCGCCCCCCAGTTTCTAACATATGTTATTTTCCTTCTCTCTGAAGAACTTCTTTTAACATTTCTTGCAATGAAAGTCTACTGGTGACAAACTTCCTCAACTTTGTTTGAAAAAATCTTTATTTCTTCTTCACTTTTAAAGGAGAATTTTGTGGTGTGCAAAATTGCATGTTGGTGGTTTTTTTCTCCCTCTCTCTCCCTTTAATATTTCCGTCTACTTAGTTCTTCCTTACATGATTTTTGAGAAGTTCTATGTAATGGTTATCTCTGCTCCTCAGTAAGTATAGTGTTATTTTTTTTTCTTCTTCTTGCTTCTTTCAGGACTCTTTGTTTATCTTTGATTTTTTTTTTTATTGCTGGAAAATGATATGCCTTGGTGTAGTTTTTTGGCATATATTCTGCTCTAGTGTTCTCTTGGAACTGTGGTTTGGTGTTCGACGTCGATTGGGGACATTTTCAGTCATTGTCTCACACATTTCTTCTGTCCCTTTCTCTTCTCATATTCCTATTACATGTGTCATACCTATTGTAATTGTCCCAAAGTCTCTAGATTGTTTTTCAGTCTGTGTTCTTTTTGCTCTTCAGTTTTTGAAGATTCTACTAGTATTTAGTCTAGTTCAGAGATTCTTAGCTCTGCTGTGTCCAGTCTCCTAAGGAGCCCATGAAAAGCATTCATCATTTCTGTTATGGTGTTTTTTTACCTTTAGATTTGTTGTTTTTCTTAGGAGTTCCACTTTTCTGCTTACATTCCCCAATGATTCTTGTGTGTTGTTTACTTTATCCATTAGAGCCCCTAACATATTAATCATAGTTGTTTTAAATTCTTAGCCTGATAATGCCAACATTCTTGCCATGTCTGGTTCTGATGTTTGCTGTGCCTCTTCAAACTGTGATTTCTGCCTTTTGTTATGACTTGTAATTTTTTTCTTGATAGCCAGACATGATGTGCTGGGTAAAAGGAACTGCTGTAAATAGGCCTTTCACAATGTGGGGGTGAGGTGGAGGGGGAGATGTTCTATAGTTTTATGATTAGGTCTCAGTCTTTTAGTGACTCTGTGCCTCTGGCCTGTGGACGGCTCATGTGCTTCTCATTCCCCCTTCCTTATACGGGACAGGAGGACTAGCATGGGCTGAAGTTTTCTCCCACGTGGAAGACTGGATTTGCCTGGACTTGGGTATTTCCCTTCTGCCAAGTCATTTGGGCTCTGATGAAATTCCAACAGGCTAAGCTCTTGTTGAGTAGTTTCACTTGTGGGCAGACCTTGTTAAGAAAAGCAGAGTACTCACATGTATTGAAAATGGTTCCTCTTCCTTTCCCATTGCTAGAAGCTGGAGAGGATTTTTTTCTCTAATATTTACTATGAGAATCAGTCAAGCTCCTGGAGGTAAAACTAACAATAGGGGGAGGAGCACCCATGACTGGTTCCCCTTGGAGTTTTTAATTCTTCGATTTGTCCACAGTGAGCCTTCAGCAATTTATCAGTGACAGTTCACATTTTCCTATTTGGGGATTCGTTTTGGCAGAGACATCAGCTCATGAGTTTCTGCTCCTATAAGTTGAGAGTCTCTGTATTTGCCTGTCTCTCCATTTTGGGTGAAGTTATTTTCTCTCTGACCTTACTTTTCTGAGGAAGCTAGCAAAGGTTGTTGATTTCCAGCTTGTTTGGCTTTTAACTTGTTAGGATATATTGGCAACTTCCAAGCTCCTTATATGCAGAACTAAAATTTGTGGAACGATGTTGTTACAAGTGAGACAGTCTGTGTTTTGTGAATGGAGGTCTGGGTCCTTGGATTCCTCATGAGATTTATGTGGGGATCCCGGCTCAGAATAAAGACCACCAGAAGGAAAGTAACAAGCACAGTACAGTTTAGTAAAGCGAAAGTACATTCTCAAGGTGGGAAAATGGTCAGGTTCCTCCCGTGGAACTGGCCCCTAGGTTGCTTTGGGATTGGATATTATAGGCTTTCTCTGGGTTGGGAGAAGCCGTAAGGTGGGGCGGTCTCTAACGGAGGCTGTTGCCTATCATGTGGGAATCTCCTTGCAGAGGTTGGGAGGGGGAGTTTTTGACCTTACACGGTTTGTACTGGACCGTCATGGCAGCCTTTCTCAGTGACGGGCTGTAGTTTCAGTGCAAATGCATTGTATGAGTCTAGGGGTTACTCTGGGGCAGAGGTGGAAGAGGAGACTGCATGTCCTGCACTGAATGTCCTGATTCTTGGTCTGTCAGCCCCAAGATCTTGGAAGCCCCAAGGTCAGGATGTTGAACCCCCCAGGGGTTTAATGTGTAGATTACTTATCACCATCTTCGCCTCCAGCTCAGGTCTCTATCATTCCCCTTCAAGGACTTGGGACTCTGCTTCAGGGTGTTACTATCTATCTTCTACCCAACAATTTTAATGGAGATATATATGACATTTAATGGCTTAATTTTTGTTTTCTCTTTGTAGGGGATAGTCAGTATTTTGAAAAATGAACATTATAATGTGGTTTTTGCCTTTTTATAAAGAACTGAACTTTATCCATTAGAAAACTTTTGTGCTTTCATATAAACTTTTCAGGCTATAAGAATTATATGACTTATTTAAAATACTTAAAATGATATTTGACTTTACCAGCTTTTCACATTTTATTCATAAATGTTTTTCATGGGCCTATTCTGAACTGTTATTAGTGCAGTTGATTCCATTTGAGGTAAAATCGCCTGTCTTCATGGAACTTCCAGTGTTTTTTTTTTTTTTAAAGATTTTATTTATTCATTTGACACAGAGAGAGAGAGATTACAAGTAGGCAGAGAGGCAGGCAGAGAGAGAGAGAGGAGGAAGCAGGCTCCCTGCTGAGCAGAGAGCCTGATGCAGGAGTCGATCCCAGGACCCTGAGATCATGACCTGAGCCAAAGGCAGCGGCTTTAACCCACTGAGCCACCCAGGCGCCCTCCAGTGGGTTTTTTATTTAAATAATGTGTTTTTTATTTGTAAAATTTCTTTTGTCCTTTTAAAAATTTCTATTTCTCTATTCAAACTTTCTACCTTTTGGGGGCCCCTGGCTGTCTCATTAGGTACAGCATGTGACTCTTGAGCTTAGATTTGTAAATTTGAGTCCCACGTTGGGTGTTGAGAGTACTTAAAAATAAAATCTTAAAACAAAGAAACTTCCAGGCGCCTGGGTGGCTCAGTGGGTTAAAGCCGCTGCCTTCGGCTCAGGTCATGATCCCGGGGTCCTGGGATCAAGGCCCACATCGGGCTCTCTGCTCAGCAGGGAGCCTGCTTCCTCCTCTCTCTGCCTGCCTCTCTGCCTACTTGTAATCTCTCTCTGTGTCAGATGAATAAATAAAATCTTTAAAAAAACAACAACAACAAAAAAACAAAAAACAAAGAAACTTCCTTTTTTAAATTTCAAATATACATTTATTCACCTCATTGGACATGATTATAATTGGTGTATTAAAATATTTGATAATTTGATGATTTATTTGATAATTTTGACATCTTAGTCATCCCAGAATCAACAGCTCTTGGTTACATTTTCCCCTGAGAATAGTTTGTGTTTTCCTTCTTTTTAATACATTTTTTTAAAAGATTTTATTTGTTTGAGTGGGAGAGAGTTAGTGAGTGCAAGAGCAGGGGTGAGGGGCAGAGGGAGAGGGAGAAGCAGATTCCCTGAGCAGGAAGCCCTACCTTGGACTCTATCCAAGGGCCCTGGGATCCTGACTTGAGCTGAAGGCAGATATTTAACCAACTGATCTATCCATGTGCCCCCATGTTTGTTTGTTTCTTTTATTGCATCCTGGACATTGTGAATGTTATGTTGTGTAGACTGGGCTTTGTTACAATCCTCTGGCTTGTTTCTTTGGGCAACCTACTTTCCAGATTCAGACTGCCAGTGTGTTTCACATTTGTGATTCAAATCTCTGTTCTCTTCTCAAAGCTTTGGTCATGCTGATTTGGGCCTATCTCATTTAAACCTGTGAGGTTCAGGGGCTGGGCTGGGATTGTTAACAGGTGAGCTGAATATACCAATTTGGGTTTGTGCAGAGCCTGTGTGGGTCTCACATTAATTAGGCTGGGAGTTTTCTAGGTTTCTGTACAGAAACGCCAGCTTCTCTTTTCAGTCTCTCCCTCCTCTAGAATTTCCTCCAGGTACTCGACCTAACTGGTTTTGTTGAATTGTTTCCTGGCCAGAAGTATCCAGATTTTCTGCCAAAGTTTTAGTTGCACATGCTATTGCCCCGTGCAGCTGGTGTCTACCGTCCGTACAAAGCAGTGAGAAGAAACAAAAATCAAAGCAGTAAACTCCCCTGTGACCAGATTGCTTCTCCAAGTGTTGACTCATCTGCATCACCTGTCTGCTTTTGTTGACTTTTCAGAGTCCTCAAGTAGTTGTTTGTCTTCTTCTGTCAGTCTCCAAATGCTATAGTTTGTCATCACTGAGAGTGATAATCCCTGTTACGGACTTAGATCATAAGCAGAATGGATATTCCCATAAAGTGTACATTTTTAGTAAGTTCGTGTTTCCCTTCTACAGTGAGTAGTTGAAGGAGTTGTCACCCACATTGTGAAGAGTAATACGTTCCTAGCATTTCTTGAGGTGTGTCTGATGAGTCCGTGGATGGCATAGGCTTCTGAACCAGTATTGGATTCAGTACTAAACCGAACACGCACGGCAATGAATTGGCCCCAGTTAGGTCGGCGCACCTTATTGGCTGCCCAGATGCTTGGCAGAAAGTGAGCTTGGGAAATTAACTTTCGTGTTTGCTGTTTAAAGTTACCCATATCTATTATTTTTGAATTTGAGCAGCTGCTATCTTTCCTGAAAATTGAACAAACACATCTGTCTTAGCAAGCTGCTAGATTTAAACAACAAAAAGGTTTCTGTTAAACATTTAAAAACAGTTTAAACCTATTGCTGCTACAGCCCTATGAGGTATCCATATGAAACTTAATTTTTAACTAGAAAATACTTTCACTCAAATTATATTCATTTTTATGTTGAATAATTTATTACTAAGAGGGAGCTAAAGATACTAGAATTATCTATTAGTTATCTAATATTTGTTAACTGCCATAGTCAAATCCAAATTAATGATTAGATTTCCTAAAAATATCTTTTTTTTTAAGATTTTATTTATTTATTTGTCAGAGAGGGAGAGCACAGGTAGAGAGTGGCAGGCAGAAGGAGAGAGAGAAACAGGTCCCCCGCTGAGCAGGGAGCCTGATGTGGGGCTCCATCCAGGTACCCTGAGATCATGACCTGAGCTGAAGGCAGGCACTTAACCTACTGAGCCAACCAGGTGCCTCAGAAATATTTTTATTTGCTTGCTAATAGCGATAGGTCTGGCATGTTATATATGGATCCTGTTGTTAAACATTTTGAGCCAGTACAATATCTTAAAACACACAGCAATAATACGTAGTATTGATTGAGCTATTCATATACATCCTCAGGATGAAGATGGGGTGAGAATCATTGCATCAATAAACACAGGGTATGATTGTATTTTAGTAATCCTCTGAAGATCATCCTGTAAATCTGTTACAGTTTTCTCATTAGTTCTCCCTTTATTTATATTTTACGTCCCTTGTGATCTCTAAGTGGGTAATTGATTTTAGTTTGGTATTATAACATATACATTGACTTCTTTATTTTTCTTGCTCTGAGAACTTTTATCTCCATTTTTTGTTAGTTTTTGAAGTGCATGGTCCAAATTGAATATTATATGTAAAAATTTTATAATTATTCGGGCGCCTGGGTGGCTCAGTGGGTTAAAGCCTCTGCTTTCGGCTCAGGTCATGATCTCAGCGTCCTGGGATCGAGGCCCGCATAGGCTCTCTGCTCAGCAGGGAGCCTGCTTCCTCTCCTCCCTGTCTCTCTGCCTGCCTCTCTGCCTACTTGTAATCTTTCTCTCTGTGTCAAATAAATAAATAAAATCTTTAAAAAAAATTTTATAATTATTAGAATCAAAATGGCATTTGCCACTTTGTGTTTTAGACTATGATGATGAAATAAAGGAATTATTTTTTCTATAAAAATGACATTTTCATTTAAAAAACCTTCAAAAATAAAAGTAATAGTTACAAATAAAAGCAAATTTAGAATAAATGAGCTGTTTCTAACTTCTGACAGATTTTCTTCCTAAAATATAACTTGATTATTTTATAAAGAAAATAAATAGTATTAACAACAAAGTATCTATATCTGGAAAAATAACTAGGTCTCTAGGCCCCTCTATTAGCTTGTTAGGGCTTCTGTGAAAAATTACCTCAACTGAGTGTCTTAAACAACAGAAATGTGTGTTCTTATAGTTCAGGAGACTAGAAGTCAGAGATCAAAGTGTTAGAGATTTATTTGTTAATCATTCCCTTGCTTCTTGTATATTTAGGTAATTCCCAAGAATATAAAAACCCACTCTGTTTGTTTCTATTCAATTTTTACTCATTTTAGGGAAAAGAAAACACTGCTGAAAATTTAATAATGAAAATCATTTAATTCTGTAAGGACTTATTTCAATAAAAGAATAGCTAATTCATTTATTTTCTCTTTCACTCAAATAACCAATATTTTTAAGTACTCAGAGAAAACAGATTTTTATTTAATTAAGACAGAGGGCTGGGTGCCTGGGTGGCTCAGATGGTTAAGCGTCTGCCTTCGGCTCAGGTTGTGATCCTGGGGTCCTGGGATCGAATCCTGCATCAGGCTACCTGCTCAGCGGGGAGCCTGCTTCTCCCTCTGCCTCTCTCTCTCTCTCTCTGTGTCTCTCATGAATAAATAAATAAAATCTTAAATAAAAGTCATAATCATTATCTGGAAAAAAAAAAAAAAGACAGAGGGCTCTGCCCTCTGGTGGGTTGGGTGTCTCTGGACTTCACTTTGTCAAATTAAGAAGTTGTCTAAGTGCAAAAAACAAACAAAAAAATCATTGAAGCTTGAATTTTGTGATGGTTGCCCTTCTCCAAGAAAATATTCTGATTAATGCTTTGAAAACCTTATGCCACAGAGCCAGAAATCCTGACTTTTTATACTGTGCCCTGAGTCAGCAATTGTTATTACTCTTATTGTTAAAAATTACAATGTAATAAAATAACAAAAGACCTGAAGCCCTTGCGTTCAGGGCTTTTCCCCTGCATCACAAGTCTTATTGAGAACCTTGTCTCCAAAGCCCTAACTCATGAAAGAGAATCTTACCAAGGTTGAGATTTGGTAATGTTGAGCATCTAAAAAAGGCGGTGGGCACCACGCATGTATGCAACAGACACAAACCAGCATAGCAAGTACATTGAGAACAAAACTAAGATTATAAGCCCCCACACAACGGGGAAGCAGAATTTACAGTGTGAATCCGGCTTTGAATATGTCCTGCTGAAATATAAATAGGATTCGGTTCCGTATAAAACTCACTTTATCCAGGATGCAATGCAAAATTATTTGGCATACAAACAACTAGGATTATATAACCAATTCTCAGGGAGAAAAACAGTGACTATATACCCATATACAGTTGTCCCAGAGTTGGAGCTATCAAAGACTTTAAATCACGTATTACAACTGTGTATCATGAGGCAAAGGAAAACGTAACTGAAATAAATGAACACATCTAAAATAAGCTTATCATGATTGCTTACATTTTATTGTTGTAAATGTTCTAATTACTGATTACTGAATAGTTTGCTCATTGCAGAGATCCTCCAAATGGATAAGAGAACAAGACCTCACTATTTTGACTACAAAAGGATAAACATCAGGAGACCAGAATACCTATATTAAAGACTGATAAAATAGTCTTCAAGATAAAGATAAATGCGGGGCGCCTGGGCGGCTCAGTTGGTTAAGCCTCTGCCTTCGGCAGCTCAGGTAATGATCCTAGAGTCCAGGGATGGAGCCACGAAACGGGCTCCTTCCTCAGCTTGGAGCCTGCTTCTTCCTCTCCCCTTGCATGCTGCTCCCCCTCGTTGTGCTCGATTGCTCAATCTCTCTTTAATAAATACAAAAAATCTTAAAAAAAAAAAAGATAAAGGTAAAAGGGATATTGCACAATTAAAAAAGATACAGTTAAGATACAAGAATAAATATGTATGACCCACAAAACATGTAGTAGAATATTTTAACACGTAGAATATTTTAAACGTAGAATTATAAAAAATAAGTGAAATCTAGAATAGCTGAAAAAAATTGGCAAACACTTGATGTAGTTGACAGTTTTAGAACTTTATATTCATTAACTGGAGTATACATATTCTTTTGAAGTTCTCATTATATATTCACCAAGATAGACCACATGCTTGGATGTAATATATATATATATTATATATATATATATAATATATATAATATACATATAATATATATTTATATGTATATATATATATCCATAAATTTAAAAGAGTTGAAGACATACAATGTTTTCTGACCACAGTAAAATTAAATTAAAAATCCTCAATAATAGGAAAACCCAAATATCTAGATACTAGAGAACACATTTTTAAAAGATTTATTTATTTGAGAGAGGGAGAGAGAAAGAGCATGTGTATGCATGAGGGGAGAGGTAGAGGAAGAAGGAGAAGCAGGCTCCCAGCTGAGCAGGGAGCCCAACTTAGGCCTTGACCCCAGGATCCTAGGATCACAGCTGGAGCCAAAGGCAGACGCTTAACTGACTGAGCCACCCAGGTGCCCCTAGAAAACACATTTTTAAACAATTCAGGGACCCAAGGTGAAATCAAAAGTGATAGGAGAAAGTGTTTAGAAGGGAAACGTCAAAAAAAAAAATGCCACATGTAAACATTCATGGGATATAGGCAAAGCAGTTCATGGAGGGAAAGTTTAAATGTTATCTTTAATGTTTCTAAAGCCTGGGACTTAAGGATTTACATTATCAGCTAGTAAAAGAAGAGATAAGTGGGCCCAAATCAGTAGAAGGGAGGAGGTAACAAAGGTGGAAAAAAAAAAAAGCAAAAAAAAAGCAGATACATGGTAGAGAAATTTGACAAAGACAAAAATAGACGAGAACAAAAAGATCAACAAAATTTATACATCCTTAAAGTAACCTGACCAAACTTAGTAAAAGAAAAGAACAGGGCGCCTGGGTGGCTCAGTGGGTTAATGCCTCTGCTTTCGGCTCAGGTCATGATCTCAGGGTCCTGGGATCGAGGCCCGCATCGGGCTCCCTGCTCAGCGGGGAGCCTGCTTCCCCCTCTCTCTCTCTGCCNTAAATCAACAATATTATATACAAAAAGTAAGATTATCTAACAGAGAGAATGAGTGCAGTGTTATTAGGAAAATAGTTTTGACCTCAAGGGCTGGACATACTGAGAAAATCAATGCTGAGAGTCGTCAGCATTCAGTGTAATGTTTTTTCCATTGTAAAGCATCTGTCTTTTCTACTTAAATGTTTAGTATCCTCCTGTTTTTCACGTGTCTAGGTGTGGATTTTTAAATTCTGTTTAAAATTTGGGGACTATTCGTGGATCTTATGATTTTTTTTTCCCTCAATAAAATCCTTAGTCATTATTCTTTTCAAATATCGTCCTTTCCTTATTTCCTCTATTATTTCTTTTCAGAATTCTAATTAACTAATTGTCGGATCTCAGTATCTTCTCAATTGTATTGCACATTTTCCATCTTCCACTCCCTGTGTAGCATTTTGTGTAACATCTTCATATGTACGTTTCAGTCTTTAATTATATACATTTTACTATTTAAACTGGATGCTGATATTCTAATTTCAATTATTAAATTTTCATTTCTAGACATTCTCCTTTTTTGCCCAAACACTTGTCAATTTTAATAGCCTATTTTTACTCATACTTTCAAAATATTCTCGTATATTTTAAAAATATTTTTATTTTGTATATTATGGTTTTTATAGTTTTTTACCGTTCTGGGGCTACAGTTTGTTGATTTCTCTGCTTATTAGTTATTATGGCTCATATTCTTTGTAGTTAGTGATTTATTGTTTGTTTATGTTCATTAAATTTTATCTTGGGTGTCTCTTTCTATCTTGGTTTTAAAAATATCCTCTCCAGAGGATTTATGTGTCTGCTTCTTCCAGTTTTATAGGATACTATTATCCTGTTATCACGCTGAATCTAAATTTGGGTTCTTTAGGACCAAGGTGTAGTGTAAACTCTGCCCCCAAACTCTGCACGTGTGAAACAGTGATCAGGAATCCTCTTGGCAGATATTTCTCTTTCTTCCCCTTTAGTTAGGACCAAGATCCAAACAAGTCATTTTTATGCCCTTTCTCCCTTATTAAGACAGGTTTCTGTTTGGGATTGTTTTGTTTTTTCCTCTCTCAAGTGACTCACCAAGTGTGCTGCTTATTGGGAATGTCAGCTTTGTGCAAAGTCCTACAATCAGATCCATTTCCTCGGTTCAGCTTTGCAGCTCTAGTGCACAGCAGCCTCCTGTGTGGATTCATTTTTCGTTGTTGTTTGCTTTTAAATAGAGGATGGAGGACTGCCAACTCAGTCTGCATCATTTTTTTCTTTTTTCTTTTAATCAGCATTTTTAGGTATGTGGTATTCAGAAGCATTTTTTTTTGAGCATTTAGTTTGTCATATTGCTTGTTATGGAAACTACCACTTTAAATCAATATTTATCATGGCATTTGGAAAATTTATTGCTATTTTACTCTGCAGGCTGATTCAATATATTAAAAATTTGCATATTCTTTTATAAGTTTCAACTGTCCTATTTAAATGACTTACTAGTTTAACATATGATTAATATACATCCATATCACTTTACTTTAGCCTTAAAAACTTTAACACCTATTTAGAAATATCAACATTAAATTAGGGTATAAACTTTTGGACAGCCTCATCTCCCCTCTGTTTGTCCACTCATTTTAATTACCTCTGAGACTTATCAAAAGCTAAGCTGTTTCCAACTTCTTAAAATTTATTCCTGGAGGCAAAACTATTCAGAATCCCTGTTTCTTCTCTGGGGAACTGGAATGGACTACATGGAAGTAAATGTGATGGATTTTTACTTACTCTTCAGACTGAAGGAAGAGCCTAAAAAAAAAAAAAGATTAATATTAACAAATTATGGTGTAATAAGCAAGAAGCGGATATAATTATTTTTTTATTTATGCATGTGTTTAGAGACCAGTGTTTAGTGGAGTCAAGTCTTTTAATTTTAAAAGCAAGCTTTTATTGAATAGCAATCACAGTGTAAAACCCTGTGCTATTATGCCTATGCCTTTTCACTGTCCAGCAAACTGTAGCTTTTCTTTCTCATGTTTGTGGGTCTTCCATGATCACTATTGGTAAATTTACTCCAGGAGTTGAGAACCAGAATTCAAATTGCCCCTCACCCACAAGAAAAGTAGTTCAACTTGTCCCATCTGGTATTCTTTCTGGACAATAAAACCCAGCCTATTACTCTAACCACAGATGATTGGGTCAGTGATTCACATGGCTGTCAAGATAATTATATATAGACTCAGCAAAAGACCAACCGACTCAGAACTGTGAAGTGAATGCTTTCCCAGTGTGTTAGTCCATGCTGACAGTGCATTCCTTCTCTTTGGGGAACTGGGAGTCATAAATGAAAAGAGAGTCTACCCTTTAAGCTTGGTTCCTCTAATGCTAAAGTTATTTTGTAGCTGTCTCAGATACAAACAGTACATCTCAGAACATCATCTCAAACCCAGGAAGTGTAGATGAGTGAAGAAGTCACTCTCTTTACCACCCTTATCATAATTTATTCTGTATCGCAAGCGAGATTCATGAAGGTATTAGTATTTTCTTTTCTGGGGAGAGGAGGTACTACCTTATACTAGATACTCTTCAGATTTTCTAATCATCTATAGTAAGTAGCCTTTTCATTTGTGTAGAAATTTTTTCTCATCCACATAAAAGAGATTTCATAGGAGCCAATGCTAGATTTAATAATTATGTGTATTTATCACTGAAGTCAACGTCAGATATCTTTGGAACAGCTAAAGTCATCTGAAGTTGAGACCTCATAGAAAATTCTGATTATGACATTCTTACCAATGTGTGTGAGGTAGTTGGTTGGATAGATCAGAGAGTAAGTGAATAGGGGCCAACAGGTAAATAATGTTGCAAGATAATATTTACTGATTAATTACATATATAACAGTCATTGTGCTAAATACTTTAAATTCAATAAATGTAATCCCCACAACAGGACCTGGAAGTGGTATTGTTTTTATCTGAGAGAGATGTATCAACTTGTCTCTTGTGATTGCAGCAATCATTGGAATCAATGTGCTAATCCTCACCTGACCAATTTCAAAGATTATAATCCTATGGACTCCAGCTTTTCTTAGTATGTCCATATGTTCTCTTCATCAGAAGCAACCAAGAAACCCATGAAAAATGCAGATTCCTAGTATCTCTATCAGACATTGAGAATTTTAATCTCCACTTCAGTCAGGAGATATAAATACTTAAGAAATAAAGAGAATTCAGGGCGCCTGGGTGGCTCAGTAGGTTAAGTGACTGCGTTCAGCTCAGGTCCTGATCATAGAGTCCTGGGATCGAGCCCCACATTGAACTCCTTGCTCAGCGGGGAGCCTGCTTCTCCCTCTCCCTCTACCTGCTACTCCACCTGCTTGTACTCTCTCTCTGTCAAATAGATAAATAAAAACTTAAAAAAAAAAAAAAGAAAGAAAAAGAAAGATTGAGAATTCTAGGTGACTATGATGCTGAGATTCATAGTACTATCAGTAGATTCTGAATGTCAAGAGGCAGAAACCAGAGCCAAGAAGAGAAGCTTAATTGGAAGATCTTGTATAAACTTGAGAAATAAAAAAAATAAAAGTTCTCATTTGAACATGTCTGCACAGGAGAATCACTTTAGAGTTAAAGTAAACAAACAAACATGCCTTGGCTCTACCCCAGACCAGTTAAGCCTGGGCCCTGCACATTAGTATTGCTAAAATGCTCCCCAGATGATTTTTGATGAGAAGCCGGGTTCACGAACGTACAATTCTACTTTTGGAAGAGTTTTTCTTATTAAATGTGACTCTTTCAAAAGGAAGGAAGGGAAGGAAAGGAAAAGGATGGAAGGAAGGAGAAAGAGAAAGAGGGAGGGAGGAGGGTGGGGGGGAAGGGAAAGAAAGAGATAGAGAAGCAAGCAAGCAAGCATCCCCTCTGACCTTCTCTATTATATTTAGCAGGCTTTTGGAATGCTTTAGAAAGTGCCACCTGACTGCTCCTCTTGTTCATTGGCAGTGTACAAGTAATACAAAATCTGTGCATATCTGATAATGTTATTACTAGTCTTCAACAAAGTAATATCAGTTAGTGATGATATAATAAACTTTGTTCTCCTGTCTGACTTGAATTTATAAGAATGAATGATCTTCAATTTATTTTCCCTTACAAAGATTTCTACCGTAATTCCACATCATTGCTCAAATTCCTGATAAGGTAGTATATTTTATAAACTGAAATTTCAGATTGTAATCAAAGATTGAACTAAGAATTTTGAGGAGAGCTAGATTTAATTACTATACCAAAACTACTCCATGTTCTCAAATCAGTTTATTTGCATAGAATGGAAGAGATGCACAACTCCAGGCCTTGTAATGAGCCATCTTGCTAAATTTCAACTTAATAAAATGTTCCATTATCTCCCCCTAGAATTTATAAAGACGATTTATTCTTTAGTTTGATAATTCTGTATCCCTATCATTGTGGAGGGAGATAGAGGAAAGGAAAGGTAAATTAAGGTAGCAAAACGTACTTTAGAAATGATGATTTTGTTTGAAAACTCCCTGTTACGGTATATGAAATAAAGTATGTAACCAATGATTCAAAATAATTTGGCTCAACCATACTTCACTTGAAAGTCTGAAAGGGACTCAGTTTCATGGACTTTTTGTAAGAAAACTGCTAGAACTCTTAAGCAAATAAAAATGCCTGTTTTGATGAATACATATTTACTTAATTAAATATGATTATCACTGGAAGAATAGGCTGTTTTTACTCTAATAACTTGAAGTACCTGCACCTTATTTTTCTAAATATATTATCTGAAATTGCCTGTAATGTATATATTTGCAATGTAGACAATAAAAGTTAATATTATCTTAGACTATTGGTATTTTAAAATAGCCAGAATCTAGAAAAAATATACATTTTTTACTTGATTATCTTTCACAATATTACTGGATCTGTTTTTTTTTTATTTTTTTTGGATCTGTTTCTTAAAATAGTTGTGTATAGAGATTTCCTATTGAAAAAATCGGTTTTCAAAAGAAAAAATCAGTTTCAATAGACAATCACTATCATCCCAGAGAGACTACTCATAACAAATGTTCTACGGAATCTGGTCAGCAACTTTGATCTTGCCGTAGATCAAGTACCAAAGATACCAAAGTTATCTGTTGACTTGCACTTTTTCACCCAGAGATATATGAAGTTCTTTGTGATTAAACTGCAGTTGAAATTGCTTTCACATAAATAGCCAGTAGTTTACTTTGCAAGAGTAAAGGTGGTTAAAAAAAAACAAAAAACAAACTAATATTTTCAGAGTTGACGATGACATAAAAACCGTCTTTTGAAATTTGTTAACAAAAAAGTTTCAGAATGACTTTTTTTTAAAGGGTGGTTTTAAAAAAGCAAATAAAACATGTTAGGAAATTCTTGCTCTGAAAATATGTATCAATAAAGTTAATATCCAAATACCCAAGTCTTTTTCCTCTATTTTTCCATGATCCTATTTGTGGCTGGAATTGCCTTGGCTAATTCTCAAAAATAAGTCAGCTACTGTTTGACTGTTTCAGTCTGTGTACCTTGCATATTTTCAACTGATTTTTGTTTTTGGGTGAATTCCAAGAGAAATAAGGCCTTCGTAGTTGATGTACATAAAGCTGATTTAGAAATGTCTTTGCAGTATCCAACCTATCATTATGTAATGGCATATATTTTACTAGACTATGTAAGTATATTACTGTTTTTTTTTTACCCCCCAGCTTTACATATAAAAATTGTGTAAGTTTAATGTAACAACATGTTGATTTCATATATGTTATATACTGTGAAATAATCACAATGTTGGTTAACTTATCCATTACTTCTTATAAATACAACATTTTTGTGTAGGTGTTTTGTGAACCTTTAAGATCTATTCTCTTAGCAACTTTCAAATATACAATACATTATTAACTATCATTATATTATGTTGTGTTCCCAGAATTTATTTATCTTATAACAAGAAATTTCTGCCCTTTGATCACTTTTATCTATTTCCTCTAACTGCCACCTACCCCTGGCAACCACCGATCTATTCTGTGCTTCTGTGAAAAAAAATTTTTTTTTTTTGAGGGTGTGGAGAAAAGGGAATGTTGATACAATGTTAGTGGGAATGTAAATTGGTGCAGCCATTATGAAAAACAATGTAGAGGTTACTCAAAACATTAAAAATAGAACTACCATATAATCCAGCAATACGTGTTCTAGATATATATTGGGAGGAAACGAATTCACTATCTTGAAAAGTTATCTCCACCCCCCACATTCATTGCAGTACTAGTTACAGTGACCAAGACATGAAAACAGCCTAAGTATGATGAATGAACAATGAAATTGTGGTGTGTGTGTGTCTATCTATCTATCTATATGAAGGTTGTTTTATATATGTGATTTTCAGCTTCGATATGTGTTTGTGTGTGTTTTTCATAGAGCTAAGCCATTTACATTGTCCATATGACAGATCTGATTTGTTATTGTTTGTTGTCATATTGTTTAGTTATCTTTTAACCATTTAGGTTTTGTAAAAAGTCTTTCCAAGTGATATACCTAATTGTTCCCTACGTAAGTAGTTGTAAAATCAGTGTATGCCCTCAATAATATTTTATTTCTAGTTTTAAATTTATCTTCTAAGATTTTTCTTTTTACTATTAATATATTAATAAAATATTGCCTTGTTAGATTTAATATATTTAATATATCAATATTAGTATATATTAATAACATTAATTACCATATTAATTATTGATTAATAACATATTAATATATATTAATATATTATTAAGATACTTAATAATAATATATTACTCTAAGTTCTTATAAAGAATCAATAAGCATATTGCTCTTACCGCTGTCTTGTCTGTCCCACTTCCTTTCTTAAATTTTATTAGTTATGTTATCTCTACATGGTTAGGACATAGAACATATATATTCTTGGCCATCCCAAATTCCAGGCATGACTTAATTTGTAGAGTTAAATATAAATATATTTAATATATTTATATAAATATATTAAATATAAATATATTTAATACTTGCTGTTAGTTCTTTTGCAGTAATTTTCCTCTTTATCTTGTGTTGGATGAAGTTCATCCTCTTTTCATTTCCTAGGGAAGGACTCAAAAAAATATTCTCTGAATTTGTGCATATTCAAGTATTTGTGATCTTTGTTTTTGAAAGATGACTTACTGGGTTTCAGTTTATTTCCCTAAAGGCTTTACAAGTGTTCTTCACCTATATTCCAGGGCTAAATGAAGAAATCTGAGACCAGCATGATTTTTCTTTGTGTAATTGGTTTGTGTTTCCTGTTTGGATGCTCAAGAACTCTGACTTTTTACTGAAGGGCAATGCCTTTTATAGGACATCTTTGTGTTTCCTGTTATGCGTCAGTATTCTGTGGTATGTGGTGTTCTCTTTCAGTATGTGGGGTTGATTCACCTTTTATTTTAGGTAAGTGTATTGCATTATAGCTTGATTTTCTTCATGGGGGACTGCAGTTTTACATATGTTGGCTTGCCTCTGCATGTTTCTCTGCACCTATAATTTCCCCTGTAGTATTTTTTAACTCTTTATGTTAAATTTCTATTTTTTTTTCTTTTCTGTCATTCTTTCTTTCTTTTTTCCCTCTCTTCCCTTCCTCCCTCCCTCTGGCTCTCTTTCTTCCTTTCGTTTTCTTTCCTCTATTTCCCTTTTCCATGTCCCTTGCTGTGATTTCTACAGTGACCTTTATTCCTCCCTCTTCTTTTCAATTTGCTATTTCTGTAACTATTTTTATTACATTTCATATAGTTCTGCCAGCTCATATTTTATCTGCTTCTGTTTCTTACCATTTGTTCCCTGAATTCTCATAACCCTGCCTTGTGATCTTTATAGAGATAATTAGTTTGCAAATAATATTTAATTTTATCATAAAATTTTAATTAACCATATTTATTTTCTTTTGTGCAGTGTTCTTTTGGCACATGTTCTCCAAATAAGTATAATTTTCAGGTCTCTTCTTTATTTTTCTTATAGTATCCTTCTAACCATGCTGTATCACTTTCATTTTTATTATTTGAATCTTTACTATATCAATTTTTCTGGGTGAGCCACTTGCCAAGTTTCCTTTAGAGAGAAAGTGTTGTCTTCCAGGTTATCTGGCATTCACAACTCATAGCATCCTTTTTTATCTAATGCTTCAAATGCAGGCAATATATTTAAAATAGTCCTACCCTATTTGCTTTTGCAATAGACTGATTCCCTGGCTCCTCTCAAATTCTGATGATAATGCTACTTATCCTATTGTCTAATTCTTTTATTACAAACAGTAAATACATATTTTTCACATCAGGGTCTTTTCTTCACCCTTTGTAAGTGTTCTTAATATGGTGTTTTCCAAGATCTTATTAGGTCTCTTCTTAAGTCTCTTTGTGTTTCCTTCCTTTATATCCTTTCAGATTGCTGCTACCATTTCTTTTAGCTGTGAAAAGATTAAAATGCCAGGAGATAACTGTTACCTACTTTTACCAAAAATGTAATGTATTTTTTAATGTTTATTTGTTAATTTACATGCTTTATATGAGGACCAAAGGAAAATGCTGAATTTTTTTTTAAAGATTTTATTTATTTATTTGACACAGAGAGAGAGATTACAAGTAGGCAGAGAGGCAGGCAGAGACAGGGAGAGGAGGAAGCAGGCTCCCTGCTGAGCAGAGAGCCTGATGCGGGCCTTGATCCCAGGACGCTGAGATGATGGCCTGAGCCGAAAGCAGAGGCTTTAACCCACTGAGCCACCCAGGCGCCCAAAATGCTGAATTTTGAATCCGTGTCCCTGCTGAAAATCAAGAAATGTACTATTAATAATATTTACTTCACAAATGAAGAGAAGAGAACACACAGAAGTTAACATATATACACCAAATTAGGAAACCAGTAAGACAAGCTGAGTCTATGCAGAAAATATGGTCCTGTAAACCACACTCAAACATATGATATTTCTGAGAAATTCAAACATGACTCTAGTTCTAAGCTAAAAATAATTACCCCAATTCAAGCAAAATATTTTCCTCAAATGAGATTGCTTATGATTGAAGATATACATATAAAACCATAACTTATTTTATGAATTGTCTAATTGCTCTTATCTGGAAATTATATGGACTATTGCTCAATCATTGAATATTACACAAAATAGACATATATATATATTCTCTTATATAGGGCTATATACCTAAATTTTTACTTATATTTTAAATCAGTTTAAATCATTTTTTGACAGTCTTTTATACTGGAATAACTTCACTTATCTTTTGGCAATGTATGAACTTTGTTTAAATGTTCATTTTAAAAAGGAGTATGGTTTGTTTTTACCGTGGTGTCATTTTTGTAGCCTTACTGATGCCCTAGTACTTTTATTTTGCTCTTTTTTTCCTTAAAAACAAAACAGAAAAACCTGTCACTGAGGACTTTTTCTTTCTGTTTTCATGTTCTGTTCTTTCTGTTCTATTATTCAGTTTCTCTTTCAACTCTTACTCTTCTGTGTGTTCTAAGAAGCTGATTAAGAATTTTGTCACTTGGGGCACCTAGATGGCTCAGTCTGTTAAGCATCAGCCTTTGGCTCAGATCATGATCCCAGTGTCTTGGGATTGAGCCCCAAGTTAGACTCCCTACTCAACAGGGAGTCTGCTTCTCCCTCTGCCCCTCCCCCGACTCATGCTCTCTCCCCCTCTCTTGCTTTTTCTCTTTCTCTCCCTCTCAAATAAATAAAATTAAAAAGAAAAAAGAATTTTGTCACAGGTTTATGCTTTTTTTTGAAATTCTTTTTTTTATTGTTTACTTTTATGGCTAGTATGAAAATATCTTCCCGTTTATTGACTGATTTTCAAGAAGAAAAGTTCCATGTATGATCCACTTTATTGTTACTTTTTCTTCTCTATATTTAGCTTTATTACTTCTCAACAAACAACTCCTAAGACTTTTGTGAGGTGACTTTACATAGATTTATTTCCTATGTCTCACTTTACTATGACAATTTATTCCCCTATGTTTTACAATAGACTTCATCCTGATCTTCAGACACAGTTAGAATAAACAAGTTGCAAACACTCTTCTGTTTTTGAAAGTGAATAGGAAATAAGTATTTGCAAGTTTTTAAAAATTCCTTCACCTATCATATTTCTTTTCCTTTCTAGAGTTAAATGTATAGTGGAGTAACAGAAAACTCAAGGAATTTTTTTGACATAAAGTCTTGTCATTTTGTATGTGAGGTTGAACAAACTTTGTACAACTTGACTAAATATTAGATTGACTGGCTTTTGTTACCTCAATGTATGTGTTAAATCTTCTGGAGACATTTCCTTGCTGGCTGATGTAGTTATTTTCCTAAAACTATATCATCTACCAACAGCCTTGTTTTATTTTTCTTTTTGTTAATAGCATCTTACATATAAAGTCGGAAAAATTCTCACTTAGAAATTTATCAGGGGCACCTGGGTGGCTCAGTGGGTTAAAGCCTCTGCCTTCAGCTCAGGTCATGACCTCAGGGTCCTGGGATAGCCTGCTTCCTCCTCTCTCTGCCTGCCTCTCTGCCTACTTGTAATATCTCTCTCTGTCAAATAAATAAATAAGATCTTTAAAAAAAATTTAATAAAAAGTATGCTTTGACAATGTAACTTACCTATATTTAAGATGTTACAAAAATAGTTCTTAAAAATGTCATAAATGTCATTACAAAAGAAACATGTTTATGCAGTCTCTGTGTAGAATAGTTTTTGGAGGCTGAAGTCATAGGAAAGTTAAAATTTTTGCTGAGATCAATTATACATATTTAATGGTAAATGATTATAAGAAAAACAAGCATATTAGGGTTTTGAAAGAGAGTACAGAATCTTCATCAGAAATGTCTGATGACTCAGGGATAGTCACTTAGAAAAAGGAGTTTTTGATCTAGATTTCTGAGTTAAGGAGAAAGCTCAAGACCTATTTAATGTAGTAATGAACAACCTTGTATTTTCTTTATATGAGAGGAAATCCATTAAAATCATAATGATTATGGACCAAATGTTATCTTAGTAATAAATCTTCTTTTGTCAGGAAATTAAATATCTGAAATCTGGTATAATGCTTTTTTTTTTTTTATTAATTCCCAACCACTGAAGGCTTTATTTCTTGTGGTCATAATTGTGATTGTGGTAATGAAATTTTGGCTACAATTTCAGAATTTTTGGTTACAATACTAGGCTTCAGTACACATTTAAAATACTGTTTTTAAAGGGGCACCTTGGTGGTTCAGTAGGTTAAGCATCTAATTTCAGCTCAGGTCATGATCTCAGATCCCTGGGATCCAGCCCTGCTCAGGGGGAAGTCTGCTTCTCCCTCTTCCTCTGTCCCTCCACCTGCTCCTGTTTTCTCTCAAATAAATAAATAAATAAAATCTTTTAAAAAATTATTTCAGGAATGTTTTTCGTGAAACAAGATAATTTCAGTATAATTATGGTTTGTCTTTCTTTGGTTAGTATTATTTAATATTGCTTGACTCATATAATCTTTAAGTATTTTTCAGGATAAAAAGGCAAAACAGCAAGTTTTAAACTTAACCTTGGAAATACATAAACACACATGTAAATGTAAATTATATATACTTATGTTACTATAAAATGTATTACTAAAAAGTAAAAAAAAAAAAAGTTACCAGTAGTGTCCGTACTGACCTTGAATCTTCATTCCCTCCTACGCTAGCTGAGTAATCTCAGGCAGGTTGCTTAAATCCTGTGGTAAGCAGAATTCTAAGATGTCCCTTAAGATTTCTGCCCTTTTGTACGCATACTCTGTATAATCGCAGCCCCCCCTTTTTTTGATGATTGCAGAACCTGTGGATATGATGGGCTATCATACCTATGATAGGTTACTTATCAGGTGACTTTTAATCAGAGGGGAGATAATTGAGAGGAGACTGACTTAACCAGGTGTGTCTTTAGAAGGGACTGGTCCTTTCTGAGGTTAGAGGAAATGAAATGTGCAAGGGCTTATGCTGATGGAGAGATCCTTACATCAGATAGATGACAAATGTGAGAGAGAGGCTCAGGTGGGAAGGACCTGAAAATGGTCCCTGGTCACCTCCTAGCAAGACAATGGGGACCTTAGTCATATGCCCCCAAGGAGATTATTTCTGCCAACCACTTAGAAGGGAATCTTTTCCTAGTGGAGCCTCAGGTGAAGACATAGCCAGCCAACATGATTTCAGCCTTGTGAGTCCTGGAATAGATACCCTAGCCAAAGTGTGTGGGTTTCCTAACCCACAGAAACACTGAGAATATATTTGTGATGTTTTCAGCTTGTAGGTATGTGATTATTCATCAGTAGAAAACTAATGCACGCTTGAGGCCCAGTTTCTTCACGTGTAGAATGAAGATAGTAGTAGTCTCTAGTTCATAGAGCTGATTGCTGTCAAGATCGCACGAGTGAATAAGTCAATAAAAACTTGGAAAGTGCTTAGCAGTGCACAATGCTTGATCAAGTGAACACTATATAAATGATAGATTTTAATATGAAGAATATAGTCTTCCATATTTTATTCTAAAACTTTTAAAGATTCGTTCTTTTATTCTAAGTTTAGAGTCTATGAGAGTGATTTTTGTGGAGAATCTGAGGCAGGAGTCCATCCTTTCTTCCTCCTTCCCTCTCTTCCTTCTGTGAAAAACTGATTGTGTCAGCATCATTACCTGAAAATTCCATACATTTCCTCAGTGATACGAAATACCATCTCTTTCATAGACCAAGAATTCATCCATGAGTGGGTTGATTGCTCTGCTCTCTCATGTGGTATATCAATTTCTTTCTTTCATTCTTTCTTTCTTTCTTTCTTTCTTTCTTTCTTTCTTTCTTTCTTTCTTTCTTTCTTTCTTTCTTCCTTCCTTCCTTCCTTCCTTCCTTCCTTCCTTCCTTCCTTCCTTCCTTCCTTTCTTTCTTTTGTATCATTAACTCAGTCATTAACACAAGTCTTAATATCTGTCAGGGCAAATCCTATCATTTTACTCTTTATAGGTTTTCTCTCGTTTTTCCTTTTGAAAGCGTGAGACACGTGTGACTAGAGTGCACTGATGTTAACTATATGTACAAAGTACTTTGTTTTTACAGCTATATCATCAGAATAACTATTACCAGACTAAGATACAGAATGCTTATGGCATGCATTTCTCTCGTGCACAAAGTCTATAGAAACTCCTTCTAACCATTATTTGGATTCCTAAAACATGGATTTGTTTTAACTGCTTTTGAAGTTCATATAATTATAGTTTTTAAAATATATTTTGTTTTTGTTTGTATTTCATTCTACATAGTAATGTTGAGATCCATCCATTTTTGGGTGTAACAGGAATTTGATTTTTTTTTTTCAGTGCTGAGTGGTATTGCATTGTGTGATAATGCTGCATTTTCTTAATTTGCCTGTTAATAGGTAGTTTGTTTCCAGTTTTTGACTGTTCAAATAAGGCTGCTATGAATATTTTCCTGGAGGTCTTTTATTGATATATCAACTTAATTATCTTGGATATATAGAGAAAAATAGAATCACTCAGTCATTAAATAGATACATGTTTAATTAGAAACTTCTAAATGTCCAAAAGGGTTGCATAATTTTGTATTCTTACTAGCATTGTGTGAAAGTTACAGTTGCTCCATGTTTCCACTAATGTTTAATATGGGAGGTTACTTTATTTTTAACCGTTCTATTTTTTTTTTTTAATCTGGTCATTCCCTTGTTATAGTTCTATTTTGCTTTTCCCTGAAAGCATGTTTTCGTATGCTTATTTGCTTATTGGCCATTTGGTATCTTCTTAGTGAAAAGTCTCCTCAGGTATTTTTTAATTGGGTTCTTCATTTTTTTTTTAAGATTTTATTTCTTTATTTGACACAGAGAGAGAGAGAGATCACAAGTAGGCAGAGAGGCAGAGAGAGAGGAGGAACCAGGCTCCCTGCCGAGCAGAGAGCCCGATATGGGCCTCGATCCCAGGACCCTGAGATCATGACCTGAGCCGAAAGCAGAGGCTTTAACCCACTGAGCCACCCAGGCGCCCTGTTTTGTTGTTTTTTTTTAACTGATTTATGATTTCTTTTACATATGTACATATACAACACACCCATGTGTGTGTATACACACATATATATTTAGTTATTATAAATGTAATTTGTAATAATACATATGATTTTATCGAAATAAAAGGTTTCATGTAAAAAAAAGTTGAAAGTCATCGATAGAACTAGTTAGCATTTATTGAGTGCGCAATGACTGATGAGCACTGACTGTTCCAGGCATCATTTTAGGTGCTGAGAATAAAGTACTGAAGAACAGAAATGCAATTCTCATCTCATGGAGCATAGAATGATAGACCAAAAGTAAAAGAAATCAGTACTTAATTGCAATATATGCTTAAAAAATGTATAGGCTACTCTTAGAGTGATTAACAGCTAATACATCCGAATCAAGGAAGTCAGGAAAGGAATCCTAAAGAAGGACCATTGAAGTTGAGGCTTTAATTGTGTCAAAGAAAAATATGGCACAGAACTCAAATATTTTTGTTACCTTATGGAAAAGGCAGGCACTAAAAAGGTAGTTACAATACTGTTAAAAGTTGTGAGAGGAATTCATGTAGTATACAAGCACACAGAAAGGACAAGTGACCAAGTTTGGTTAGAAGTTTTATGAGAGGAGTTGAAAGCACAGCTTAAAAGGATTTCAAATATTTTGGAGACAATTTCTGGGGGTGCCAGGTAGGTTAAGCATCCAACTCTTGGTTTCAGCTCTGGTCATGATTGCATAGGTCCTGAGATTGAGCCCCATGTCACACTTTACTCTCAGTGGGGAATCTGTTTGAAGATTCTCTCCTTGTGCCCGTCCCCAAACTCATGCCCCACTTGTGCCCTCTCAAATAAATAAATAAATAAATAAATAAATAAATAAATCTTTAAAAAAATAGACAATTTCTGAATATTGACCTTTAACTCTTACACTACATCTTTGCTGATTTATTTTCTTTATATTTAGGAAATCTCAAAGTACTTAAACTTTAGGTATCTAGTAGTATCTTTATGGCGCATTAACAATAAAAAATATTAAGCCCTGGACTCAGATACCATGCCATGAATGAACTTGATGAAGTTTGTGATAGTGTACCTACAACTAGACAGCCAGGTATACCAAACAGATTATGTTAAAGCAATATAAACTGATCAAATGTAAATGTTAATGAAATAGATTATATACTTCAGGATTTTAACATAAATTTACAGTGTGTTTATGTCCATGGCACCAATAATTTTTGAACAAGGATAACGTTCTTATATTTAAGAGCTCTTATTTGAAATCTATCAACCCCCAAAGAAATTTTGCATGCACAGGACATAACAAAATAAATTAGTGCCTGAAGTAGTCAGCTGGGTAATGCACAATTACTTTTTTTCACACAAGGATAGATCATCAAAAGCAGCTTCAGATGTGCTTTCTGATGTCTAACATGATTAATTGTATTTTTGTGGTTTGAAAAGGCAAACTTTCTGCTGTTACGGAGATTGACATTATTGGACTTTGAAAGCTGTACTCTTTTTCTTCATCTGGAAATTCTTTAAAATTCAATAATGCCAGTTGAGAAGACTTCCCTCCCTGCTCAACTTTGTTTTATATTTAAAGAGTGCTCATTTTTAAAAGCAATAGTTTCATTATGTAAGATTTCAAAATCATAAATGAATCATTTAATCAGATACTAGAATGGAGTTAATGTTATATGAGGAGAATTTTCTTATTCAAAATGGATGGAATTTTCATAGCCAAACTATGGAAAGAACCAAGATGTCCATCAACAGATGAATGGATAAAGAAGATATAGTATATATATATATATATATATATAATGGAATACTATGCAGCCATCAAAAGAAACGAAATCTTGCTGTTTGCAACAATGTGGATGGAACTAGAGGGTATTATGCTGAGTGAAATAAGTCAATCAGAGAAAGACAATTATCATATGATCTCTCTGATATAAAGAACTTGAAGGGCAGGGCAGGGGGTCATAGGGGCCAGGGGGGAAAATGAAACAAGATGGGATCAGGAAGGAGACAAACCATAAGAGACTCTTAATCTCATGAAACAAGCTAAGGATTAGTGGGGGGTAGGAGGGTAGGGATAGCGTGGCTGGGTTATGGACATTGGGGAGGGTTTGTGCTATGGTCAGCGCTGTGAAAGGTGTGAGCCTGTTGATTCACAGACCTGTACCCCTGGGGCAAATAAGAAAAAAAAAAGGATGGAATTTTGTTTTTAACATTTGAAAATGCCAAGTAGTTTTATAATTCCTTGAAGAATAAGGTATTTTTGCTTTAAGCCTATGTAGTAATTTTTGGGGGAAATATAAATAAAAAACACTTTCTCAATTTTAAGTATCTGTTCTTCAATTCAAACCAGTAAAATATAACAAGCTTATAACCCAGTGGTGACATTTATTTCCTGTAGACTTTACTTGAATTATGAAAGCTGCTACTACTATTTAAAGGAAAGGATCTATAATATCCCATTGCTGTTTATAAATTATTTGTTTTTATTACTCGATGTTAAATAATCTCTTATGATGCCAAAACTGGCCTCCATGTTTTATGTGAAGTTGCACTTGAGTTAGCTACAAATGATGAGTACATATGTGCAGACATTCTTCAGGAAGATTCATTGGAATAAAAGTATATTTCTACTTACCGTATCTGGGTCTATGTAACCAACCCATACACAAGAGAAAGCAGCTGCAGGGCATCACAGGCAAAATGTTTTTAATTTTTAATTTTTTTAAAGATTTTATTTATTTATTTCACAGAGAGAGACACAGGGAGAGAGGGAACACAAGCAGGGGGAGTGGGAGAGGGAGAAGCACGCTTCCCGCCAAGCAGGGAGCCCGATGTGGTACTCGATCCCAGGACCCTGTGATCATGACCTGAACTGAAGGCAGATGCTTAACAGCCCAGCTACCCAGGCGCCCCAGAATGTTTTTAATTCTCACTTCAGTAGCCAGAGGGACAGCTTGAGGTGTTAGATCAGAAGATGTCATCGAGGCAGGAATGTTGGAAAGTGAACAGTACCCTTCCTGCAGAAAGTAGATACCGAAACTGCTTAATATTCAGTTCAGGTTGAAATGTGTAGTGCAAAGAGTTAAGCATATTAAAGAATTCAAAAGGGAGATGCATCAGGAAAGAGGAGCTTTTCGTTTTACTGAAGTCAGATTAATGGTTTTTAATCATAATAAATGGACATTGAGCAAAATACCAGAAAAGATCTGTTGCTGCAGCTGGCAAAATGCTTCTTCGGCAGAAAAAAGGCAGACGATGCACAAGTTAGAGTGACTCAGGAAATGATAGAGTAGATCTCAGGGTAGAAAGGTAATTGAAGTGAAGATAAATAGTCATTTCATATTCTAAATACACAGAAGTGTTACCAGTGTTTGGTAAGGATGTCACACTTGGAGACAATGTATAGAATGGTTACAGGCAGGGGCTGGGGCATCCACCTGCTGGTGTCCAGATCCATGCTTATCCATACATAGCCCTGCGGTGTTTCTAGTGAGTCCGCTGTATATATTAGCTGTTGTTTTTCTTGTTAAAATAAGGGTCATGGTGTCGAAATTCTGTATACCATAAATTCGAGAGGATGTCTACTTCACCTATAGAATATGCCCAGCCCAGATTCTGACAAGTGGTATGCATTCAATAAAGATTTGTTCAGTGAATAAACAGATGGATTATATTATGTAAGTTTTTAACAAATGGGATTTTATATTAACACTTGAGTTTTAGTTCTATATTTATTTGTTTCCAAATTCAATTAAGTAATCCATTAATCTCACATGCCACTCCAGCTCTGCTCTCACTGTGTGCCTAGACTACATTCCATAAATAAGTCAACCTGCACTATTCCTTGAATACACTGAACTGTTATTTTTGGCTATTGCTCTACAAAAATGCCCTAATTTCTTCTCATTCTCCTCTTAAAATTCTGTTTATCTTTAAAATAAAAATCGTATGTGCTCTTTCAGCCACAACTAAACACTTATTTCCAAATAATGGTAGTAATCATAGTAATACTAAGATTAGGATATTAGTACTTTAACATACAGTATTTTCCGCTCACTTCTTATTAACTTTGCTCTCTTTTTTAATCAAAATAACGATGGTCTCACATGTCTTGTATATATAGTCTTTCTTGTTTGTATCTGTTGTGGGCATTTTCCTTCATTAACATTTATTGCTGTATGATAGCATAGCTATTTTTTCTAGCATTTTTTTTCTTTCTTTTTTTTCTTTTTCTTTCTTTCTTTTTTTTCTTTCTTTTTTTTTTTTTTGTCTTCCACTCTGTCCTGTAAGTTACAGCAGGGTAGAAATCTTTGTTGCTCACTAATATGAACTTATGAACTGAGGGGTTACATAAGAGCCTGGCACACAGGCAATGTACAACAATGGAAAATAAATGACTTGAGTTTTCCTGCTTAAAGAGCTCTTAATTCATAATGTGAATGAGATCCTCAAATGCAATTAGATGCTCATATATTGTCACACTCGATTTGCAACAGGGACCTGATTGTTATAACCGATGTTACTGCTGCTCTAAGATGTATTCTTTTTTGGGGTAATCCTTTCTGTTTGCTTTTTTTTAAAAGAAAGTCCAGAGCTGAACATTATGACCTTATTAAATGAGTTAATTCTAGGAGTGAAATAGGCTTTTGTTTTTATGTAGCATTGTTTTACTCTTCAAATCTGTAGTGAGAGTGATTCATATTCCTATCTTACAAAGTAGGCTTCTTTCCTGAGTATTTTTCAATTAGATGAATTCACTATACATTCTAATTCATCAAGATTTTACATAAAATATAATGAAGGAATGGCATATGTGTTTCTATTTTTCAGTGTTAAAATAAATCAAGAAAATACTGGCAAATATTGTAGGACTCTAACTTTAAAGATGGAATCAGAGGTGTCAGGGTTGTGGTGTAGTGTTTGCCAGACCCTTTGACCTCATTAATGTATATATAATTATAAGGTGATAATTGTTCTCTTCACTCTAATTGAGGTGGAAGTGGATTTGAATAGTTTCCCTTTTATGAAGAGAGATGAGCAAGAAAGTCAGGAAGTGTATAGTCAAGGATGTCATGTAGGTTATTGATTTTATATTCAATTCATACCATTTTATGAACAACTTTAAATCTTTGTAACTTCTCAATTAACTATAGATCATAGGTATTGGCTGATGGGAAATTTAGAGTTATTGAAAAATCTGTGCTCTTTATTGACATTCATTACTAAACTGTTGTCATTTCAAATACATGAACAAAATGTGAGATGTTCTGGAGCTTCCCAAATACAATTATGTTAGACTTCAAACCTCTTTGTTTCAGCCAGGACTGTTGTACGTACCAAAACACTGAAACTTTGAAAATTTCAATTTCATTTATGTGTTTACAAACACCCTTTTATCCTAGAATTTTTGAGATTGCTTAGCCTCTCTTCCTTAGAGAATCGGGGTGGCCAGTAAGTTAATTTTATGCCTATTTCATTCTGTATGTGCAATAGGCCCCATCCTCTAAAGTTAGGCAATTTAAAAATGATAATATTTCTTTTTTTTTTAATTTTTTAATTTTTATTTTTTTTTAAAGATTTTATTTATTCATTTGACACAGAGAGAGAGATTACAAGCAGGCAGAGAGGCAGGCAGAGAGAGAGGAGAGAGGAGGAAGCAGGCTCTCTGCCAAGCAGAGAGCCTGATGTGGGCCTCGATCCCAGGACCCTGAGATCATGACCTGAGCCGAAGGCAGCGGCCCCAACCCACTGAGCCACCCAGGCGCCCTAAAAATGATAATATTTCTTGAGCCTTTTTTAAATCAATTAAGGGGCTCTTTAGTAAATGCCACTTTAAAATACTGATCTTTTTTAAATTTTTTTTTCATGGAAATAGCTAAAAAGACAGTCATTGTCTTTCTTACTTTGGCAGTTAACCCAAATAAAATTTCTCTATATCATCCATCTAATGTAAATATAATTCATAACTCAGACTAAATAATATATAACACTTTAAGAATATTAATCTTCACAATTCAAACTTATGTTTTTCAAATATTTATGCTTAAATTGTTTGACATTTAAGTGTTGGGTTCGATATTATTCTGTTGAGCAAATTTTAGGGTAGGTTAGGTGTTTAGAAATAGTTATCTTATGGATATTTCACATTTTATCTTTTGGATTTTCCTGACATAAATATATTTTTGTATGTGCATGTTATCATATCTGTTAACTCTTCTAAGAACTTTTAGAGTTGACCTGGAGTTCATTTTCTTTTATACCATATTGTTTTATCTTGAGGCAATTCTCGGCTTTGTCAAGGATACCAAAGACAAAAGACTCAAAAAGCAGTTAAGCACCTCTCTTTTTTGTTCCTGAAGTTATTTTTTTGTACGTTATTTTACTTTTTATCTTTTGTGATTTGTTTTACAAAGTTCAGATATTGTTACTAGTCAGCAGTAGGCCCTCTTCAGGGGTTCTTTGGTTTCTCATAAACTACTGGGATAATTTATTGGGTGCTTTCACAACACATACATAAAATATTTTGTGATTTATATGTCTTAATATGTACTGACTTTGCTATAAAACATCTTTAACTTTTATGATTAGCTATTCCAGTGTACCTCGTAACATTCAATAGCCATGCATAAAACATCTGATGATTATGCTGTTTGAAAACTAGCTTCAAAGATTGCAATTTAAATAATTAGGAAATTGGTGAAATATTTTTGCTTGCGTGTTATTGATTTTTTTCTCCAAACTACTAAAATACATTTCTGTAAAGTATTGTAATTAACACCACCAACATATACCAAGTGTCACTTTTGATTCTATTAAAACAGAGATTTCAGTTAGTCACTGTCATAAAATATTCTTTATTTTTTATTTTTTTATTTTTTTATTTTTTTATTTATTCACTTGACACAGAGAGAGAGATCACAAGTAGGCAGAGAGGCNTAATTTTTTAATTTTTTTATTTATTCACTTGACACACAGAGAGAGATCACAAGTAGGCAGAGAGGCAGGCAGAGAGAGAGGAGAGTGGAGGAAGCAGGCTCCCTGCCGAGCAAAGAGCCCGATGCGGGCCTCGATCCCAGGACCCTGGGATCATGACCTGAGCCGAAGGCAGCGGCTTTAACCCACTGAGCCACCCAGGCGCCCATAAAATATTCTTATGTGCAGATTCTGTGCAGTGCAATGTTTATTTTGATAGAATGAGACAAGTGATATCAGTATGTTGTCTGTTGGAGCTGATGTACAATAAATCAGATGAAAGCTGGGCTCGCATGCCATGCTGCAGAAGAATGATAATCAAATTTGGAATCTCTTAGACGTCACAAAAAGTTGATTTTGTTTCTAAATTCCAATGTATGAAAATAATTTTTTGTTTGGATTTTTATTTATTTACTTGAGAGAGAGAGTGAGTAAGAGAGAACACGAGAAGGAAGAAGGTCAGAGGGAGAAGCAGACTCCCCATGGAGATGGGAGCCCTATGTGGGACTCAGTCTCGGGACTCCAGGATCATGACCTGAGCCGAAGGCAGTTGCTTAACCAACTGAGTCACCCAGGCGCCCTAATTTTTTTCATCAACCATGAATTTCCAATTCTTAATGTCATGACATTGAACGTGTTTATGAATCAAAACAGAGTAGCATGCTTCTGTTTTCCAAGAGAAGCCTACATATTATTTTATATTCCAAGTAACCGAAGGCAGTGTTTTTCGTAGTCTAGGTCCTCATGCAATAGTGAGTGGGAAAAGTCAAACATGATATATTTTAAAAATGATAAGCACTTATATAAGGTATAATAAGACTTAATATAATTTATTTAAAAGTCAGCAATAATTTCTAGACAGAGAATGTTTATTATTATTGGATTTAAATAAAATTAGTCTACATATAGGGTATATAACACACCTCTACTTCAGAATTGTGCCCATTGTTATAAAGCTGGGTTAAAGTCAGAAAGGAAAATGTGTCTCAAAATCTATTTTAAGGGAATTCAGCTATAAGCACTATGCTATAATGTATTTCTGAAGAAAATGGTTTTTTTGTGTGTATTAGAATCCCTTCCTTCTTTATTTTTTTTTTCCTGCTGTACCCTTTAATTTGGCATGTGTTTGAAAAGGGAAGGGATGCTATGTCCTGCTAGTTCCTGGATCCCACATTACATGTTCTCAAGTTCCACGTGGTAGCCTGTGTCAGATCCGTGCCGCAGGTGTCTTCATGTTCCCCAGCCTGTGAACGTGAATTAGTGCCACTTTCAATTTTCTTTTCTCTTCACGTCATTATGATATGATCATGCATTATTTTTCTCAGTTTTCTTTTACACCCTAATATTTTCAGTGAACCCAGGGGTACTTGCCTAAGTTCAAAGAACCATTGTTTCTGTTAAGTTGTGCCATTTGTCATCTGTTATCTAAGAAAGAGAAATTAGAGTATTATCTAGAAGCTAGAATCCCTGTAGAGTGATTTCAAATAGTCTTGCCTGTAGGTCTATGTTGCTTTCTGGGTGGAGTGGTGAATGTTGAGGTCCAGGTGGGATGCTGAGTTTGGGGATGATTAGATCACTGTTTTAGGTGTTGTTAGGTACCATCAGGAATGTGTGGACAAGCATATCTCAGTTGGTTTAGGATCTTACTGAGTGTAAGAATGCTCTTAGTAAAAGTATTTCTGCGCTTGGGTTAGCGAATTCCAAGATAGCTCTCACGATTCCATATTCCCTTCGAAGTTCCAGTCCTGTGAGTATGATGGGATATTATTCGTGTGATTAGGTTATGTTATATGCCACAGTTGATTTTGGAAGATAATCTGGGTGGGCTGGAGCTACTTTACAAGAGCTGTTTGAAAGCAGTGAATTTTTCCCTTGCTGGTTACAGAAAGGGAAATCACAAAAGGTTTGAGGTGTAAGAAGGTTCCAACACAAGGAAGTTTTTCATTGCTGAGATGGAGGGGTCCACATGGCAAAGATGGGAGAGTAGCATGAGTAGCTGAGCACAGTCCACAATCCAAAGCTAGTAAGCCAGTGGGGACCTGGGTCCTACACCCACAGTAATGAATTCCACCAACCTGAACAAGCTTAGAAGCCCATCTTTCGCTAGAGCCAGAAGAGAATACAACAGACTGATACCTTGATTTTAGCCTATTCAGCCCTGAGAACAGAGGATCCAGTTAAAATGGGACAGATTACTGACCCACAGGACCTGAGGCAATAAATGTGTCTTGTTTTAAGATGCTGAATTCATTCCAGGAATAAAAACTAATATAGGCACCAAGTGTTTCCTCTGTCTTTTTCATTAAGATTGCTCTTTAGACTCTTCATTGCTCCTTATAGCTGTGTGGTCAGTCAGAGCCACTTTAGTCCATAAGACTGATTTTGACAATTTTTAAAGTCAAAATGAAGAGAAAGGACCACAAAGTCTTCTCAAAGATGAATATTGAATCCATTAAGCTCAAATAAATATATTTAATAGATACACAGAAAAGGATGCCACCAGTCTGTGATAATTCCAAAGCCCCACACCACCTCATAAACAGTGGTTGGGGTTTTGCATTCCATTTGCATCATGAAAGGACCCAGAAGGCAGATATTGATTATAAATTTCAAGGAAGTAGATTTTTGGCTTCAAAATAGTCATAAGATTTTCTGTTGTTCGATTTCTTATATCAGTTTTGGAAAATTAGAAGACATCTTTTCAAATACTGCTTATGTCCCACTTCATTCCTCTCCATCTGGTACTGCAATTCTTTCTGAGATGCTTGCAGTATATCCCTTCGATCTCTTATTTTCATTTTTACATTTTTTATATTATTTTTGTCTGTCTTTTTGTAGCTCGTTATGGTTATGTTCTTTCACCTGATTGCCAGCTTAACAATTTTATTTAGCTGTGTCTAGTTGGCTGTTAAACTCACCCATTGAGCCATTAATTTCAGTTATTGTATTTTCCAGTTTATCTACTTGTATTTATATTTTTCTTCAGATTGGTTTGCTTTCCATTCCTTGACCTAGATTACAATACTCTCTTTTATAGTTGGCATACCTAATTTAAAGTCTGTATTTCAATGCTTCGTTTTTCTTTGCTTCTCAATGGACCCATTTCTGTTATTTCTCTTATGTTTGTATAATCTTATCTAGTTTTCATATATGCATGCTTTTCTTTTTAACCAAATGCCAACTTTTGTGAATAAATGGAGGTATAGAATGGTATTATCGCCCTCAAGAGATTTATTTCTTATTCTGATAAAGCTGGATCACTTTAATACAATTATACAGATTGAAGTGATTCAAAGCTGGATTTACTTCTTGTGTGGGCATGTCTGATTTTGGTTAACCCTTTAGCTATAGTGTTGTTTGCTGGAGTCTAAACACAAAGCCTGGGTAGGAAGATTATCAAGCCATTTATATATATATATATAAATATGTGTGTGTGTGTGTATATATACATTGCTCTTTAGACTCTTCATTGTATATGTGTATATGTGTATATATATATGTATATATATATATACATATATGTGTATATATACATTTTTCCCCCCTAAACTCATGAACCTCAACTTTGTCCTCTTAGACTCTAATCCCTTGGGGTTATACATCTCTCAAACTAACGCCTCTGATTCTTACTCTGTCAGCTCTCTTTCTGAACTGTTAAGGAATCCTGGGAAAAAAACATTTCCCCCCTAAACTCATGAACCTCAACTTTGTCCTCTTAGACTCTAATCCCTTGGGGCTATACATCTCTCAAACTAACGTCTCTGATTCTTACTCTGTCAGCTCTCTTTCTGAACTGTTAAGGAATCCTGGGAAAAAAACATTACAAATCTTATTTCATGTTTCTGAATTTCTTTAAACTTTTGTTTAGAACTTGAGATACATATTTTTGAATCCTGTTACAGATTTTCTAGTTTGTTACCCAAAGGGGTTTTTTTTTTAATTGTTTAGAGGGTCATAATCAAAAGCAAAATTGGTCTAGCTATGTATGTATATGTGTATGTTATTTATATAGTTTATCTTTGATCATGAATTTAATGAAAAGTCTATAACCTTACTGTTCAATATTTAGCAGAGTGGTAGGTTATGCCAAACATTTATTATACACTCTCATAGAATTGCTTATTTAAAATCTCTATTCTTTATATATAGCAGAGGCTTGTGTAGTCAAAGAAATTAAAGGAAAAATAATTTATCGAATTGGAAATCTTATAGTTAATAATGGTTGATTATTATGTGCAAAACTTGTTTGCAGCGTAGCGTACATTTTAACTTTCACTTGATTATTATTGATGTTTTCCTTTTATTTTCCATTTTAGTAATCTTGCAGTGATAATTAAGTTTTGGATCAACACAAGGTGGAAAGAAAGGTAAGAAATTCCTTATTTCATACTTCAGTAATATATGTGGAATGTTTTGGATATTTGAATTCTCAAATAGAGAATTATGTTTACTGTACTTTCTAATCAATGGCTCTCAATAACAGTAACATTGATTGTGTAAAAAATTTTTTTGGAAGAAAAACTATTGTGCATCTTAGAGCAAACACTCCTGATGTTCAAAACAAGAAAGATTGGACAACTTTATTCACATTCAATATTTAAATCGTGTATCAAGTAAGATCCTATATTCAACAATTTTTGAAATAGTTTGTTGGCATTGACTACATGAAGGGGATTCTGTATTATTTTAAGAGTTTAAAAAATGACTTTATGACTATAAGGTAGCAAAACACATTCCTTTTTATGGAAACTTAAGTTGATATGTCCTGAGGTTTCTGACAGGCCAAATCATTTTGGGCATAATCTTTTGCTATTTACTCTAGTACAAAGAATATATTCATAAATATTTATTCATATATATAAATTACATATTTTTCCTGAAAATATTCAGTGGGATTATATATGTGCTAAAAATTTAATAGTAGGACTCTTTGTGAGATTTGGAAAAGAACCACTCCTAATTTTATGATATTTATAGATATTTATGAAAATATATAATTTTTTATATTTTAAAGTATAAATTATTTTAATACCTTATCTTTTGGCTCAGAACATATTAGTGTGTACATTATGAGCATTTTATTTAAAAAATACAAAAATCATAGGGTTTCAATGTATATTGAAATTCAAATGTATATTGATATATTTATGTTGAATACCTTGAATAATGTAGAAACATTAAAAAT
Source organism: Ailurus styani (assembly GCA_002007465.1). Classification (NCBI taxonomy): domain Eukaryota; kingdom Metazoa; phylum Chordata; class Mammalia; order Carnivora; family Ailuridae; genus Ailurus; species Ailurus styani. The sequence continues at coordinate 481,182 of LNAC01000503.1, forward strand.
GGTTTTCCTTTATTATTTTAGTGCGGGTCCACAAGAACTATTTGGAGGTTTCTGTTTGTTTCATTTTTAGCTAGTCTTGGCTTGAGGCTGGAGTTTTTCAAAACTATAAATATATCATCATTGCCCTAGAGAAACTTCTAGTATAATTTTATTTGATAATATGTAAAAATGATTGTCCTGAAATAGAATCTTCTTAGGCATTCAAAAAATCCATTAGACGAGCAACATTTTGTTTCCAGAATGTAATATAGATCTTAAAAATGCCATGAAAAAGCTGGCTTTTACAAATAATAGGCATGATCACATAGCATCAGAGTTCAGAACGGGCAAATTCTCAGCCTTAATATTTAGGTCATTTTGGGCTCAGGGAATATATAAAATATGCATAGATAGATCCATCCAGAAAAAAAGTATTTTTGCTTATCTAATAAAGGCACAGATAAGAAATGAATCATGATTGTGTTTTAGATAATTTTAAATTAACTCAGTCTTTTCAAAAAGAGGCTAATCTCAAAATAATAATTTTAGTATGGTTATTTATCTAGTTGCTACTGAGGTAGTATACACAAGATAAAATTCTGATCCTTAGCAATTAATTATATTCCTTCTAATGTATGGTCCAGACTGACATTTTCTCTCTCCAAAACATCTTCCAGACTGAGTGCTTTTAATCAGAATATGAACTGAATGTAGTATATAAACCAATACATCAGTATAAAATGCATCATTCATGGAAAAGCAAATCATGGTAGAGCAAAGCTGAAGCCATGGGGTGCTCTGTACTTAGAAAATAAGGCATTCACATGGTCATCAGTTACTAGCCTTATGTATTCCCTAAAATTTATACTTTATAGAATGTCATCTCCTCTACTTTGATGTTATTTTATTAAAGAACATTAATTAGGGAATTCATGTTCTCCAAAACTTCAAATTGTCTGGAAAAAATAAGGGGCCACAGGTTATAGATACAGTCTCTTCACAAGAATTCATGTTTAGTTTTTATTTGTTTTTCCTTTCTCCCTCTCTCTCTCTCCCTCTCTTTTTTTGGGAGGTCATTTGGTAACTCTTTCTAGGATGTTTCTATGAAAGTGAATGATAACTATGAGATATTTATATGAATAAAAATAGTTATATTTGATTATCAGTTACTTCTATTAAGGCTAAAAAATAAACTAGTGTGAACTGACTTATCTTCATTCTGAGAAATATTTGTTTTAATAGACTCATGCTATTCTATGAACTTTGGTCAACAGCGTTAAAAACATTACCCGTAGTACCCCTAGTCTCAAAAGAAAAATGCCATTATAAAAAATAATAATACAAATGAGTCGTCTTTGTTACATATTCATGTTCATCCCAAGAAAATTAAACAAGAAGGTAGAAATACATATAGAAGTAGATGAACTCAGTCAACCATAAAACGAGAATTTTGAAATTCTCAAAAGATGCAATGGCATTAAATTGCTTAGAAATATGAGTCATTGGAAAAATAGGAAGCTCTTTTTAAAGGGGGAGGTGTGTTCTGATTTTGTGTTATCTCAAAGTACAATTTTATAATATTTTATGCATCAATATACCAAAAGTCATTAAAATTTGTATTTGTGTAAAATTGGATAAGTATAAAACTAGGTGTCTTTCTAGTTAAGATAGACAATTAAGCAAAAGGCAAAGAATTCTAAAACCTCTACTCATGACACCAGAAAGAGCATTGCATTTTAATTTATTATTTAGTGCCTTCTCTCCTCTAACAAAGATGTGTTGAACTTCCGCACTTTGAAATGGACTCCATGACAGGCAAGGAAAATGCAAAGAAACATGATGGATATGTTAAATATATATCCTTGTCAACAAACTTGGCATGTAAAGGAAAACAGTAGAAAACACTGAATGCAATGCTGGAGATATTATTTATATGGTTTGTTGTGTGAGAAGGTCTCAACTATGGCCACTAAGAAAAGCTGATTATTAGAGCTGTGGCTTGAGAGGTGGATTAGAACTTATTCAACAAGAGGGAAATGTTAGGGAGTCTAGAGAAAGCGTGTGCTGAAGAGCAAGCAGGGTGGTGGTATTGCTTAAGTATGATTTGAGGGCAGCAGGAAATGGGACCAAGATGATTTGTGGTCAGAAAGAGGTGTCTTTTATGACACATTAAGGATCATAGACTGGAGCCTGTGGGCTGATAGAGCTTGTTGTTTATTCCCCAAGTCAACTATTAGGCACAATCCAAATTCCCTGTTACAGTTTCATGCAATATAGGAACTATGAAAATTACTAACGGCTTCTAAACCACTCAGCAACATGGGTAAGTGGGCTACTCAGACAGACCATCCTGAAGTTATTGTGGAGGATGACTTTGAGGGAAATAAGACAAAAAGTGGAAAGACTAGTTTATTGAAATGTCCTAAAAATAGATCTCAACCAAGAAAGTATTAAAATGACTGTTACTACAACTGCAGTTATTACTAATGACTACATTTATGCATGTCTTATATATGCAAGGCACTGTGTTAATTGATTTACATATTGTCTCATTACAATGCCAAGAACAAATCTGTGAAGATGATATTTATATCCCCATTGTTAGTCCACATCCTCCACAAAGCAGGCACCAAAGAGGGACCAAATGTGCAAAGATGTTCCGTCACAGGGAAGATGTCTGTGTGAGAGAAAATGCTGAGGGATCCAGAAAAAGATGGAAAGTCTTCAGATTCTCATGTTGATCTGACATACCCTGAAGGGAAAGGGGACTGAAGGCTGGGTGGAAGGGATCTAGATGGCTGCAGATTCTAAAGTAGCTTTGTCAAGACTGTCAGGGAATGTTGGAGCCAAAGTCAACAGTCATTGGAATCCCCTCTATCCCAGTAACAGACCTTGTTAATATACCCGTCCTACTCTGGTGCTGGCTGGGAGCAGCCCCCAGGAGGCATGGCCTCAGAGAAAACATGGCGGTGGATTTCAGAGCATAGTGACTGAGGCCCTTGGTCAGTTATGATTCCCTCAGTGGAAAGTCTGTGGAGAACCATTCTGATAGCCAGGAGTAGCTATATAATTTGTGGGACCCAGTACAAAATTAAAAAGCTGGGTGCTTTGTTAAAAATATTAAGAATTTCAACATTGTAGCAACAGAATGTTAAACCAAGTGTGGGACCCTTCAAAGCACAGGTCACATGCCCACCAAGTCCGCTCTGCTCATAGCACCACAGTTCTATTTACTAGATGAGAAACTAAATGTTAAAAAGTTATCTCAAGCATTGTAAACGCATTAGCCAAGCTATGGAAACAACCATCAATGGATGAGGGGATAAAGAACTGTAGGTATGTATACAATGGAATACTATTCAGCCATTAAAAACTCTTACCGTGGATGGGTTATGGACATTGGGGAGGGTTTGTGCTTTGGTGAATGCTGTGAAAGATGTAAGCCTGATGATTCACAGACCTGTACCCCTTGGGCAAATAATAAAAATTTAAAAAAAAAAAAAACTCTTACCATTTGTGACAGCACAGATAGACCTTGAGAGCATTATGCTTTGTGAAATAAGTCGGAGAAAGACAAATACTGTATGATCTCATTTACATGAGGAATTTCAAAAGCAAAACAAAATCAGAAAACCAAAAAACAGTCTCATACATACAGACAATAGATGGGTGAGTGCCAGAGGTGGGGGGTGGGGGAATAGAGGTGAAGGTGGTCAAAAGGTATAAACTTCCAGTTCTAACATAAGTAAGTCCTGCGGAATAATGTACAGTATAGTGACAATAATAAATTATATAATGTATTACAGACTAAAAAGTTGCCAAGAGAGTAAGTCTGAAAAAAAGTACTTTGTAAATATATTCTGCTGGATATTAACTTGACTTACTGTGATCATTTTGCAAAATATATCAAATTTTTATGTCGTATACCTGAAACTATTATGTTGTATGTCAACTATACCTCAATTAAAAATTTTTCAAGGTTAAACCGTGAAGGGGCAGTGGTGTCCTCTTCCAAATGTAACCATGTATTTAAATGTCGTTTTCCTGCATATATCTCAGGAATAAGTTTTGGTTTTTTTTTTAATACTCTGGTTTTTTAGAGCAGTTTTAAGTCCACAGTAAAACTGAGAGGAAGGTAGAGCAATTTCCAGTATGACCCCTTCCCTCATACGTGTATAACCTACCCCACTAGTCACATTCCCCACCAGACTGGTATATTTCTTACAGTTGACGAATCTATATTGACACATTTTCACTGAAAGTCTACAGTGTACATTAGGATTCACTATTGTTTTTGTACATCCTGAGTTTGGATAAATGTATAATGACATGTATTCATCATTATAGCATCATATAGAGTATTTTCACTGCCCTAAAAATCATCTGTGCTCTGTTGATCCCACTCTCCCGCAACCTCTGGCAACCACTGATCTTTTCACTGTCTCCATAGTTTTGCCTTTTCCAGAATGTCATGTAGTTGGAACCATACAGTACATAGCCTTTTCAGATTGATTCTTTCCCTTATAATATGCAGTTAAGTTCCTCTCTGTCTTCCCCTGGCTTGATAGCTCATTCCTTTTTAGCAACAAATAATATTCCATTGTCTGAATATATTACAGTTTATTTATCCATTCACTTACTGAAGGGCATTTTGGTTGTTTCCAAGTTTTCAAGCAATTATGCCCAAAGCTACTATAAACATCAGTGTATAGATTTCTTTGTGCATATAAGTCTTCAGTTCCTTTGGGTAAATACCAAAGTGCATGATTGCTAGATCATATGATAAAAATAGATTTAGTTTTATAAGAAACTGCCAAAATATCTTCCAAGGTAGCTGTGTTCTATTTTATATCCTCACAAGCAATATATGAGAGTTTCTCTTCCTCTGCATATTTGTTAGCATTTGGTGTTGTCAGTGTTCCAGATTTTGGCCATTCTAATAGGTGTACAGTAGTATCTCATTGTTTTAATTTGCATTTCTCTGATAACATATGATGTGAAACATCTTTTCATATGCTTATTTTCCATCTGCATCTCTTCTTTGGTGAGGTGTCTGTTTTTGTCATGGAAATGTTTTCTTATTGTTGAATATTTAGAGTGTTTTGTATATTTTAGATAATAGTCCTCTATCAGATGTGTCTTTTGCAAATATTTTCTCATAGTCTGTGGCTCACCTTTTCATTCTCTTGACATTCTCCTTCACAGAGCAATGGTTTTTAATTTTAATGAAGTCCAGCTTGTCAATTATTTCTCTAATGGGTTGAGATTTTGCTATTGTATCTAAAGAGTCATTGACATATTCAAGGTCATCTAGATTTTCTCCAGTATTATCTTCTGTTTCATAATTTTGCATTTTACATTTAGATATGTGATCCATTTTTAGTTAATTGAAGGGTGTACGGTCTATATCTGGATAATGATGATGATGATGATGATTGCATGTGAATGTCAAGTTGTTCCAGCACCATTTGTTGAAGAGACTATCTTTGCTCCACTGTATTGTCTTTGGTTGTTTGTCAAAGATGAGTTGAGTATACTTGTGTGGGTCTATTTCTCGGCTTTCTTTTGTGTTCCAGTGATCTATTTGTTCTTTCGCTAAACCACACTGCCCTGAAGTGGTACACTGCTTTCATGGTAAGTCTTGAAGTTGAGTCTTGTTAGTCCTCCTTCAGGATTGAGTAGACTCCTTCTGAGTCTTTTGCCTCTCCATAAAAACTTTAGAAACTGTTAATATCCACAGATAACTTGCTGGGATTCTGTTTGGGATTGCATTGAATCTATAGATCAAGTTGGGAAGAACTGACATCTTGACAATATTGATTCTTCCTATCCATGAACCACAGAATAAGGATTAGTTCTAAAAAGGTATGATAGATTACAAAGTCCATAGGAATTGCAGTTGGCTGAACTGATGAATAATGTGATAGGTTGAGTGATTTTTTGTAAAGACTATGACGTGAGATTCTTGCTTAACATTAACTGGTACCTATAGCAGCGAAAGATAATTCAGGAAGAGAAATAGGTTTGAGGCATAGATCCTGAGCACATTTTTGGACATGCTGATTTGGAAGTACAGTGGGATATCTAATTGAAGATTTGAAGGACACAGCTGTGGGCATGAATCAGAAGTTGGGGTGAGAGGCCTGGGCAGAAAAGAAGAATGTGTATTGTCAGCACATTATCAGTTTATTGACCCATCTGAAATCAGTGATGCACAAACTCAAAGGTTTTATTTTTATCCAGTTATTGCCTTTGAGAAAGAAAAGAAGTAGCCCCTCAGCTGTCAACTGGGAACTGACCTTGCAGTAACAGCTAGGCCATAGAATTCCTCTGCTGAACAAAACCATTTCATAGAACACCAATATCAGACAAGGTCATTCTGTGACAGTCATGGAGTGAGACAAAAACAAGACCCCTCTGTAATCAAGACTGAGCACAGATAAATGCAGCAACACTGTTCATACCACAAAAATGACCAAACATCCCCCTTTCCAGGCTAATCTGAATGCCTACCTCTTTCCTATTGATTTGTACTCTTGCCCTGCTGTGCATGCTGTCCTAGTTAAAAAGATCCCCAATCACAGAACAGTTCATTCTGAATGGCATTATCTAATTCAGAGCTGCACTGTGGTGTTCTGGATGTGTGAAATAGTTACCTGTGGTACACACTGCAGCTTCTTGCTCTAAAAAAAAAAATTTTTTTTTAAAGATTTTATTTATTTGAGACAGAGAGACAGAGCATGAGTGGTGGTGGGAAGGGGCAGAGAAGGAAAAGCAGGCCCCCCACTGAGAAGAGAGCCCACTGTGGGATTCCATCCCCGGATCCTGAGATCATGACCTGAGCCAAAGACAGATGCCCAACCAACTGAGCCACCCAGGTGTCCTGCAGCTTCATGCTCTTAGGGATGTCATTGCTGTCAAGTCCTACTGTTGTGTGGGGTTTCAATAATATACTAAAGTTACAGGTACCTTTCCTTTGCCCAAAATAAATTCCTTGGTGGGCCAAACTGTAGGAATGTGCTCTTACTGATTCAAGTCTTATCCATTCTAACACGAGTCTTTCATTGTTTACTCTCTCTACTCAAATGGGCAGAAAAGTCAGCTCAGCTTAGCTGTTCCATAAGAAGCAGGGTACGGGATGCCAATCTTCCCTTCCAGCTCTCATCCCTGATATTTCTGTGTTCTTTGAAACACCAAATTTCTGAGAATGGAGCTGCCTTCTTTGATATTAATAGTGATGGAAGTCAAGTGTGTATCTTCACCACATGGGGAAAGGAAGGGATAAATGTATCAGCATCACCCCATCACTCTTCTGTCCAGTACAGCAGTCACTAGCCATGTGTGGCTCTTCGAATTTATCCAAAACTAAGTAAAATTTAAAAATTCAATTTCTCAGTTCCACTACCTATATTTCAAATGCTCAGTAGCCATGTGTGGCCGGTAGAAATTGTATTAGATAGCTCAAATATGGAACTTTCCGTCATTACAGAAAATTCTATTGGACAGATTGCCCTAGAGAAGAAGACACAGACTGGTTGAATAGAATAGAATAGCTGAACAGATTCATTAGTTTATTAATTTTCGATTGCTGTGTAACAAATTACCACAACTTAAGAAGTCGTATCAGCATATATTATCCCACAGTTTCTGTGGTTCAGGAGTCTGGGCATGGCTTATCTGGATTCTCTCCTCAGGGTCTGACAGACTGCAGTCGAAATGTTGATCAAGCTGTGTTCTCATCTAGAATCTGGGATCCTCCTTCAAGCTCATTCATGTGGTTGGTAGAATTCAGTATCTTGTAGTAATGTGACTGAGGCTCCTACTTTCTTTCCAGCTGTCAGCCAAACGCTGCCCTCAGCTCTCAGAATCCACCTGCCCTCCCTCCCTCATGGTTCCATAGACGGTTCATGACATAGCTATTGCATTCTTCCAGGGCAGTAGGAGTATGTTTATTTGACTTTTTGCTGTATGAGCAGCCAGAGAAAATATTTTACTTGTAAAGCTCTTTCTTGATTAGATTAGACCCAAAATGATCTCCCCTCCTTTTTTTGCCACATAACATAATGAGTTATGAAAACAATATCTGATCTTTATAGGTTCCATCCAAAGCTAGTGAAATCATACAGTGTGTTTACACCAGGAGAAAGTTATCTTAGGGATCAGCTTAGAATATTGCCTACCACAATTAACCATTTCATTCTTGAAGGGATATCTTTCCCACAAAGCACTGCAGGTTATAATGTGAAATCATTGACACATTTTAGATCAGATTTAAAACCCATTTATCAGATTCATAATGGGAATCCTCTCTTTAACAACCACATGGAAGTGGAAGTGGTTGAGGTCAAGCAGAGAGAATGCATAACATTAGAAGAACAGAAGGAAAGAAAAAGTAATCCAGGAGGTCAGCAAATATTTAAGGGATGGATGGAGGTGGTGGAACAAAGGAAAGGTAGTTGTATAATCTGGAGAGAAGTGAGGAGAATATTTCTCTGTCATGTCAATGAAGCCAGAGGAATGAGAATTGTTAAGATTGAGAACTACACACAGTCAAATACAGGAGAAAGTTTTGATTTTAAGGAGAACCGCTGATTTGTCAGTGAGTTAGATAGTGGCAAGTGTAATTGATTGATGAAGGCAAGGTTTATTAGAAAAAAAGAATTAAGGACAAATGTGTACAATGGCTATTTGAACCCAGATGTAGTGGGAGACATGGAACACAAAGTCAAAATATCTTAGATTTGTTTTGCATTATATATATATATATAATATAAATATATATATATATATATATATATTTAAGAGATTATTTATTTGACAGAGAGAGAGAAAGCTCAAGTAGGCAGAGTGGCAGGCAGAGGGGAGAGGGAGAAGCTGGCTCTATGCCGAGCAGAGAACCTGATGCGGGACTCGATCCCAGGACCCTGGGATCATGACCTGAGCTAAAGGCAGCTGCTTAACCAACTGAGCCACCCAGGTGCCCTTGCATTATATTTTTGCTGCTTATTTATTTCTAATATGAGGAAGACTTGAGGTTATTTGTAGGCATTGGGAAAGGAGCCAGTAAGTATATAATTAAAAAAAGTTAGAAAATCTATGAGAGACAAAGAAGTAATTGATAGAACAGAAATCTGGAAGAGAGGAATAAAGGTGGAATGAAGGATCAAAGTGTGAATAAAAATCATCCTACATGAAGAGAGGACATAAAAATGGGATAGAGATACAAATAGATACATGTGTGAAGTGAATAGGCAAGATATCAAAGGAGAATATATTAGATGCATTTAGTTTTCTAAGTAAAACAAATTCAAAGAGACAATATCATTTGTTGAGAGTAAGAGTTATAGGCATTGAGTAAGAAACTTTATTAACCTGATAAAAGTCGGGAAAATGCACTGTAACCATGAGATGATCAAAGCTACATAAAGGGATGACAGAAGGCATAGAAGCACAGTAGAAGCGAGGTCAGGTGTTTTTGTTGGCACCACGTTACACAAGTATGTGACTTTCCACGTTAACAGATAATCATATATAAAAACAGTGTAGTTATCAGGAGCTCAAGTGTATTGAGAGAAGGTTTACATTTGAGAGAGGGTTTACATTTTGCTAGTTTGTATAGGATTAAAGAGAGTTGGATTTTGGAGAATAGGTAGGTGAAAAATAGGTAGGAGAATAGGATCCAAAGTGGAAATAGCAAAGACCAGGATCAAAAAGAGAAGTGAGACCAGGACTGGTAGACTGAGAAAATAGAGAGTCAGAAAGATTCTGTTAGGCAGAATTAGAAAGATGGGGCAAAAGTTGGATGTGAAGAGGCAACATTGGATGTATTAAAAATAAGGGCATTATTTAATTTTGTTACAGCAGTTTTTGATTGAGGAATTTTATGTAAATAGTTTATCTGTGATCTTTAGCAAGTTTTTTAGTTAAGTAGCAATCTAGTTTCTTTTCTAATGTGCCTATAAAATATAAAGAATTACTAAAATTCATTAAAATGTTTGTGAAAGAATGAGGTTAATGTGTAATCCTCCGCTTCAGTATGACCTTATACACAAAAGCAATGAGACAAAACATGCAAAGATAACAGTGTTTCCTTGCCAAATCAACACAAATAAAGAGTGTGGAAAAAGTGCCATTTTGTGATGACACAGAGTGTGATTTTTGACATGAAGTACTGGGCCATGCTCTCAATTTCTTTTACTCATGGTCAAGTTGAAACCACTTTATGGAAAGGAGGAGCCTGACAGTTTGAGTAAATTAGTAAGAGTCTAAAATCATTAAATGCTTTCTTTTCTCTATACAGTTAATGTCTTTCAAACACTATAAACTTGTTTTCTATTTAGGATGATTATTCCTCTTTTCATGGAAACTCATAAAAATAGTGTATTTAGAAAATAGATAAACTGCAATAAAAAAATAAAACTATTAAAATACGTTAAAAGTAACAAATTCTGATCCTAAATTGACAGTATCATATTGAGAAAGTATATTAATTCATTGTCTTAAAAGACACTTTTATGGAAATTTCTAATGAAAAGCAAAACAACTATATTTCATCTTGACTGTGGGAGCTCCATAAATGATAGTTACTTTGTATTTCAATGAATTGGTGTCAAAGGACAACAACAACAAAGAAATTATTTGGAAGAAAAAAATACAATAATTTGGTCTCTGGAATAATGTAAGAATCTATTTCTGATATGAAAAGGAAGACCGCTCTTATTCAAAAGCACATTAAGCTTAATTTTGCATGTTTTCTAAATCAAGACATACTTAACTTACTTTTGCATAATGAGGACACATTTTGTTTGCAGTTATAGTAAATCTCTGTCTGCCAATGTCACTAATTTTAGAATAAAGTATGATTATTTTTCTAGTGTCCCATAGTTTATAAACACCTAATAAATCATTGTTCAAAGCAAAATGCAGCTGACAGATTTATATTATATTCAAAAGGATATATACTTTTAAAATATGCAAAAATATGTATGTAAATATTCTCTTCTTTCCTACATATGTTTATTTAATGATAACAGAATATTTCTCGAAAATGGAATGAACATAGCAAACAACTGAAATCTGCTGCAAGATTCCACACTGTAGCACAATTGCTATGAGGGTTTTGCTTAAAAGAAAAGCAGTATATTTTAATTTATTTTCTTGAAATGGTGCTGCAGAAGTTCAGAGGCGACCAAGAAACTCAAGCGGCATCCTGGAGAGCTGGGAGGCCCAGCGGAATAGTTTCACAAAGGCTGAGCACCTAGTTGGGACCAGGGAGGGCATTTATAGGCAAACTAGGAATTTTCACAAGGTCACACCACTGATTGGCTTGGGGCCATGCAACAGGTCTTTGTTTAGGTCTCTGGCGGGGTCTCACCACTGATTAGCTCCAGGGCCCTGCAGTAGGTCTTTATCTATGCAGGAGTGACTTGGTAGGGGAGGGCCAAGTTGTCCTTGGGAGCTCCTCATCTCAGTGAGGCAGCCATTTTGGGGCGTTTCCACCTCAATGGCATTTGTGGCATTATAGTAAGAAATATATTTAGTCTCCCTCCCATTTCTGGTACAAGGCTCCTAAAACCCTGAAATTTCTTAAGTGTTGAGAGAAACAAAGGTATCCTTTGTTATGTTAATGAAGTAAATTTTGACCCCACCTAAGGAAGGGAGCTGGTTGCTGGAAGAATCAGTCATGCCTGTGTAATGAAATCTCCATAAAACCCCCAAAGGACAGGGTTGGAGAGCTTCAGGGTCTATAAACTTGTGGTAGTTCTAGGAGAATGGTGTACTTGGAAGGGCATGGAAACTCCCCACCCTCTCTCTATACTTCGCCCTATACATCTCTTCTCTCTGGGTGTTCCTGAGTTACATCCTTTTATAATAAATTGGTGATCTAGTAAATGAAATGTTTCTCTAAGTTCTGTGAGCTGTGTTAGCAAATTAGTCAAACCTGAGGATAAGGTCATAGAAATTGTGGAGAAGGACAAAGTCTTTCTCTACCCTTCACAATCTTCTAGTGGACTAAGAATTAAATTTACATGAGATGGGTCAACAGGAGAAAAAACCCCAAATTTTATTACTTACACATGGAGGCCCAATAATGAAACTGAGACTTACAGAAATGACCAAGGTGACAGTTTTTACACTTTTTTAGATGAAGAGGCAATACTTTTGTGAGGAATTGACAGAATAAAGAAAACAGATATTTGGGAACTTTAGTTAGTAAGGAATTGTAGGTGGAATTTGGGAACAGGTAGTGGACTAGGGAAAAAAAGTAACAAGGTTTGTTTCTATAGCTTTCTCACCTTTAAAGTTCCTTATCTCTGGTGATAAGGATCTCTTAGTACAGGGAGGATATTTTTTGTGGGGCCGACAGGGCGGGGGAACTGAGGAAGCCACAAGATGGCGGCCGCCCCGCCCCGGGGATGCTCGGGACCCCCGCCCTCATCAGCTTCCGCGTCTCAAAAGACCGCCAAGGCCAGAGCCAAGGCCAGAGCTTCGGTGGGAAACCGAGGGCTAAACTCCATCCAGTCTCCTACCAATGGTGGTCATGTTCCCCTGTTCCGCCTACACCCCATAAAAACCCGTGCGCATCCTCCCCGGGCGCGACTTCCCCAACTCCCTTCTCTCGGAGTCTCGGAACCTCGCCCGAGGGCATCTCTGTTAAAAAACTCCCCTCGTGCCTATTCATCTGGTGCTTTGTTTAATCCCCCGTTACTGGGAGGGCTATCGGGAAACCTTACACTTTTATTATGGGGGATTTATTTCCTGCTTTCAGAGAACTGGCTGTTTCCCAAGTGACTTTTATTTCAAATAATCAGTTTGCCAAAGTGGCACATTTTGAGGTGGGCTGCCCTTGGCCCTGACAGAATCCCTGATTTACAGCCAGTTGTTCAGAAGTACAGGTTAACAGTCTAGGCTTTTGACTGGTGTCTGAAGTGGGGGGGTTTTTGTAGATCTGAACTCTTGTCTGTGGAAATCTGATGCTATCTGTGGGTAGATAATGAGGAGATAACCAAAGCAAGCTGAGGGCAAAAGGCAAACTGACACTCAACACACCCCACCTCCTCAGGCACTCATGACTGCCCTAGAGCAAAGGAAGCCAGTGGTCAACTGATAAAGATCACAGTCACCGAGAACTTGAAATTCCATTGGTTTGTCACTGTCTTAATTATTTACAAGAAAAACACAATCTTAATAATAGCCAGACCTCCAGAAACCTATAGACTCCATTTCCTCACCCTCCCTTCCATAGGATAGAAAACCCTATATAATCAATCACCCCTCACACTTCTAATGCAGCTTTTTCTGCCCACGGGTCCTGTTCCTGTGCTTTTAATAAAATCACTTTTTTTGCACTGAAAACATCTCAAGAATCCTTTCTTGACTTTTGGGGTTGGTGATCCCACATCAGATAGTGTCAGAATTGTTTGTGGGGGGAAAACCTCTCTTCCATATTGGACATTAGGTCCAAGAACCTAATTGAGAGTTGTATTACAGAATGACTAAATTTAAAACACTTACTACTATTAATATGTACACAATTAAAAATTAATTGTATAAAAGTGTTACAATTTTGCAAAGAAACTTTACTGCCTTAAGGCACTAATTCAATTCAAAAGACATTATTTTCATCCTTTTTTAAAATTTATTTTTTATTTTGGTACTCTTGATATCACCATTACAGGAAATATTAGGAAATACAGGAAACATTTTTATCGTAATTTTTAGACAGATTCTTTTGAATACCCTGTATGAAAGAAAAAATTTTCTCAAAATATTTCACTTCTTTCCCTCTCAATACCAAACAATTCATCCAAAACCTTTTGCTGATTGCCATTTAGACTTTAAATACTATACTAAATCTTCATTTCTTGATAAATCAAATTTTTAGGTATTTTGACCATTCTAGGTAAAGGAAAGTAGTGCTAATGAAAGATAGCTGAAGTCAGGCAGACAGGGGCCAAGCCCCACCCCCAACCCCCTTCCCAAGAGCAAACCACTTTAAAAGCATTTTATACCACCCTGGAAGGAGCCCTCCACCTTTCCCATATAACAGGGGACAAAAACCTGATTGGAGGACAAATGCAGGGAGGGTTAATCAGATTAAAACAGCCTACCAACAAGCCCATAAAAATCCCCTAGACTGAGAAACGCTGGTGGCAACCCTCTTAGGTCCCCTCCCCGCTCGGGGAGCTTTTTGCTCTCACTTTGCTATCGCTCAATAAACCTTGCTTTGCTGCCCACCGCTCTGGTCTACCTCTCCATTTGAAGTGGTGTGACCAAGAACCAGGGGCACAGATGGAGAAAAAAACCCTGCAACAGTGCCTCTCTGTAGCTTCCTCCCACTCTTATCTTTCAGTCTCCTAGTTCTGTCATCTATATATTTTTTGTCATCTGTATTTTTACTTTTAAATTCACAAAGTTTAAATTTTTAAAATATTATTTTCTGTACTATAGCTTATACTTCTGTGGTATCTACAGTTTGATCCTATAAATTTAAAACTAACAAGTATTAATAATGTAACATATTTCTGATAGTAGATAGAGGTAGAATGATTGATCCCTGGAGAAAACTTATTCTAATACATATATTTCTGCTGAACAACGAATTCTATAGAATGAAGTTGTCTTTGAACATTGGACACTTTTAGGCATCATCAGTACAACAGGCAGTCAATCATCACACTGAAGTAGACATTAGACTCTGACTTTAGTCTATGTAATGCACTGTTTAATACAACAGAAGATAAATAGAAGCTGAACAAATATTTGTAAGCTAAAATTAAACACTGTAGAAGAAAAGTGTCACAATGATTTGAGAACCTTTAGGGCATAGAGTTTGTGATTCAAGACAGGATTATTAAAAAAAAAAATGACCCTTCTATTTACTTTGCATTTCAGTGAGTGAGTTACCAGGACAACAGTCCTCATTCTGTCACTGGGAGAGACTGTGTCAGGCTTAGCTACCCATAGGAACAGGGGTTGCTGCTTATTTTCTAAGGTGGAACTCTAGTTAGCCGAGGACCTCATGTTATCAGGTATTGGGCAACTGGCTTTCTCAGACAATTACTGTGAACAGTTACCAACCAAATCCAGTGAGCAATTGGTGCATTCTTTTCCATCTTAAAAGATGTTCTTGTGCTATATAGAACAATAGAGAGTGCCATGGTCTGAATGTTTGTGTCTCCCCAAATTTCACATTTTGGAACCCTAATGTGATCACCCAATGTAATGGTATTAGGAGATTGAGCCTTTGGGAAGTTGAAGGGTGGAGCCCTCATAAATGGAATTAGTGTTTTGTTTTGTTTTTTCCTTAAGATTTATTTATTTATATTTAGAGAAGTGGGGGGGGGGAGAGGAGAGAGAGAATCTCCCATAAACTCCACACTGAGCACGGAGTGCAAAACAGGGCTTGATCTCAAACACCCATGATGAGATCATGACCTGAGCCTAAATCAAGAATCAGACGCTTTACCAGCTGAGGGATGCAGGTGCCCAGGAATTAGTGTTCTTATGCGAGAGATCCCACAGGGCTTCCTGGCCCCTCCAACCAAGTAAAGACACACAGAGAAGTTGCCAACCCAGAAGAGGTCTCTCACCAGAACCCCGCCCTCCTTAACTGGTTGTTAGCTTTTTGTGCAAAGTGAATCATGTTGAAAGTAAGGAGCATTATCAGAGCTCCTCACCCATAGTATAGGAGCCTTACTTTCTTGGGGTGTACTTATAGATACCTACTTTAATTGATATATTTAATTGATTAAGAATCATTAGCAATCAGTCAGAGAAAGATGAATACTATATGATTTCACACATGTGGGATTTAAGAAACAAAACAACTATCATGGGGGGAAGAAGGCAAACCAAGAAACAGATTCTTAACTGTAGAGAACAAACTGGTGGTCACCAGAGGGGAGCTTGTTGGGGGGGGTGGGTGGGTGAAACAGGTGATGGGGATTAAGGAATACATTTGTTGTGATGAGCACTGGGTGTCATATGGAAGTGTTGAATTGCTGTATTGTATACCTGAAACTAAAATGCACTGTATGGTAACTGGAATTCAAATAAAAACTTAAAAAAAAAGTAGCACATTCAGCTAACCAGGATATATATCTCTCTATACTATACTTATGTGCTTGGTTTTGATACCCCTCATAGTCATTGTGAAATTCATAGTTGTCTTTCACTAATAATCTTATTTTTAAAATTAGAATTTACTGTTTTTAATATTAAATATTTTGTATAATGCATAAATGAATAAGAATAATCCACTTATTTACCATTCACTTGAAGAAATCCTGCATGATAAAATTCCCCTTTTTTCCTGAGAGATAACCACCATCACGATACTTGGTGCTTTATTATTACTGTGCATTTCTATGGATATTAGCTATATAAATTTTAACTAAACAATATATAGTATTTTGCCTCCTTTAGTGAATAACAGTGCCTTTAAAAATCAAGAATAGTTCCTAAACGTTTCTTTATTCACTGATATTTTTTAGTCTCCACCACAATTTGAGATAAGTTGGAAACATGCTATTTCAATTCTCCTTCAAATTTTATCTGTTTCTGTAGATTGCCTTTTCTATGTTCATAGAACTTTCATGACATTTTTCCCATCAGTGGCACCTTTTATTAATAGCCAAACTTATGGAAAATCTGGCAGTTATTATTTATGATCATATGCTAGATGAGAAAATGAGGATTTCAGAAGCTCTGTAACTTGCCAAGTCTCACAACTAGTAAATGATGCAGTTGGGAATTGTGCTTAGATGTCTCTGCTTAAAATATCTTACAGTTCACTGGTGTTCTGCAGCTTCTTAGTATATTACAATTATTTAAGTATCTTTTTAGTTTTATGTGTCTTTTGAGTAGGACTGGGATTTAAGACAACTTTATATACATCTGTTGCATGTTGCCTTTCTTTGAATAGGCTCTTCGTAATTGTTACTTCCTTTCACCTGTTAATCACTTAAATGAATGGTCGTCTCATGCTTTATTGTTCAAAGGCTAAAGAGACTTGATAGTACTATTAATCAGAATAGGACAGTCAAGTCACTCAAGAGTCCAGCCTTGCTTGCCAATAGACGTAAATTTGTGTTGTCTGATTTGAATTGACAGATCCTATACATCTTACCAGAGTCTCAGTATTTGGAATGCGAGAAAAACTGCAAAACTATTTTAAGACACATTTACAAATTTCAGGTGTAAAACATAAGAATCAGTCTTTAAAAATAACAAGAAAAATTTATCAACAAGAAAAAAGTAATGAAAATCTATATACAAATAAACCATACACTCAGTCTGTGTGATTAAAACAGTTCAGAATGCAGGAACACCACATCTAGAATTGGAGTAAAATTATTCAACCAAAAGTCATCAAGGAGAAATTTAAAACTCTGTCTTCTGGAGCAGGGGCTGATTAAAGAATGAGGGAATACGAAGAAAGCATTTAGTGTCTTTACCCAGAAACATAATACTATAGAAAGAAGCTCAATTATCTGAGATGAACAGAAGAGTGAATAGAATCATATAAAGTCAATGGATAGCTAACAAAATATTTATATAAGCAATTCTAACTAATACAAAATAAAATATTTATTTTAAGTAGACATAGAATATAATTTCTTTTGTGTACTTGTATTGAAAAAGTAGGACATCATAAAAATTACTATAAGTACTCTTTAAATAATTGTACTTGGATAAGAGGCTTGAGATTATATAAATTGCCCAACTTGACCAACTCTTAAATGGTGGATTTAGGATTTGAACCCTGAGGTTGGACTCATACTTAAAACAGATTTTCCCTCTGTAGCCATTTTTTTCATTAGGTCGAATACCTAATTTTGCCCTTCTCTGGATAGTCACAATATACCTAGAGGTAGCTAACTGTAGATATTTTATCAGGCAGTGATTAATTCACCTCACTTGAATCATGTATCCTCAATCTTAATTCAGTGGCAGGAGCCATTGCAAAGATGACTTGCCAACTGAATTTCCTGGGATATAGTTGTGTACCCAGTAAACCTGCAGTGTATATGGGGGGTACTAGTAAACTGGACCCTAACTGAAACTAACAGGTGCAAGCTGCATTTATGAGAGAATCTGTGCATCTCTTTTCCTAATGTCTGGTTTGTCAGCAGCAACTATCATTAGCAGTATAACCACCAAGACGTCTGTATGTGGGTGATAAATTGATTAAACAAGGAAGCCGTTGGACAGAGGTGATTCTAATACCTTAGCAGTCTATGTAAGCAAACCAAAACCTTAGCCTGTAAGTGCTGTAAAGGTTAAGAAATCAAAACCTAAGGACAGTGAATCAGTCCACTAGGTTTTCTCAAATAAAGCAAATGTTTAAGCTGTGGCCCAATCATTTCCTTGTTTTGCTTCTGCCTTTTTTCTCTAGAAGTCTTTTCTCTAGCTCTGGTTGGTGGAGGGCTAGTAACCACTCCTAGTTTGGCTCTGCCCAATTTGAAAATATTTTTGGCAAAAAAAAAAAAACCTCTTAAAAATGTAATACGCTTCAGTTTATCTTTTAACAGGTGTTTTTTGGCCTCTGGAATTGATATGAAATTAGATTGTGGCCAGAACTATTGTGAAAGTACTAGCATCTGGGTGACAAACAAGCAGCCATGATTTTAATGACTCTAGATCTTCCCTACTTAGACATTGGCTATTCCTATAACCAAGAAAATAAGTTATTCTCGGTGCTATTGGATTTTTTTCATACTGAGTAAATGTTGCTTTGAGGAAGTGAAATCAGAAAAAGGCGTAATCTAAAAGCAAGAACTTCTGACCCTGAGATGGAATCATGATACTGACACTGACATTCACCCTTACTAAATTTATAAATAAATCCATAGAGAAAACTTCAAATCAAATCCTAAATAAGCCTCCAGTGTAACTCTCTCCCTAAATGCAAAGCTATAAAGGCTTCAGTGTCTGATAACCCATCTGTCAGATGGCCCTGAATAGTGTATGTAGAATAAGCAATCAAAATATGTCAGAGGACATTGAAAGACCAATGATTTTAAGACGTGCCTACCAATAACAAAATTTTTATTATGATAAAAAGTAACAACTAAGTGGCATTGTTGAAACACACACACACACACACACAATGTTTCAGTGAATTAAATTTAAACTAATGATTACTACTGAAGAGATCAAAATCACAAATACATGAATGAATGCATGTTGGAGTTTTAATTAGTAATTATAACAATATTACTTAATATTCTGGGTAATTGGGAAAAAGATCACAGGTCCTTGAGCTGAATTCAGTTTGTGAATTATCTTGACTTTTTAAAGGAAATGACATCAATATCTCTATTAAGAGATAAGTAAAACAAAGAAATCAAGTTAGTTGTATGAGGACTGATTTTAAAGTGAAGCAAAGGCCCTTATGTATGTAGTTCAGGGAGTTGGAAAATCACTTGGAGAACAATGGAGGTTATCAACTAATTCAGATATATCACTAGAGAAACAGCTTGAGCCATTACATGAAAGCCAACATGGTCAGTGTGGTTCTCATTCTTTAAGTTTGGTTAGGATCAGTGGTTCTCAAATTTTACTATGCATCAGAATCATTTGGAAGGCTAATTAAAACACAGAAGTCTAGGGTCCAAACCTAGGATTTTTGATTCAGTAGTTCAGGATGGGAACCTAGAATTTGGCAGTTCTGACTTCGAGATGATGCTAATGCTTCTGGTCCAGGGACTGCATTCTTAGAATCACTGGTTTTATTTATTGTTTTCAAATTGAGGTGAGTGTAAGAATCCTGTAGATCTTGTTCAACATCCTAATTCTGTAGCATGGTTTCTCCCCTATTCATCCTCATTCATTTGGTTTGCGTGTCTCCAGCAGTGTGTGTGTGTGTGTGTGTGTGTGTGTGTGTGTGTGTGTGTCTTTTCAAGCACTGCAAGTGATTTTTATGATGAAGTAAGATTGTGAAAACACATCTAAATACCTGGATTAGAGAGGAGGAGAATAAAAGAATAATTGGTTCTGTTTGCCATAACTGTATATGTAGAGGGCCACCTAAGTGCAAATGGTTACACTTGATGATGCTGACCCCTGGATAAATTGGACCATCCTTGTTTCCCTGTAGGACTGCATTTCTGTCATGGTAGAACTGTGGCTTATTACTGAAACTGCTTAAGTAAAAATGACTTAAGAAGTCAGACCTTATATACTTAGCAGTCAAAACAACGGCTGTAACCCTTACTCATTTTGAAGACAGAGGGTTCCTGTTTGGAAGAGGCTGATGGAGTTTGATGTTTTTTAACTAGAAGTCTTCAATTAATAAATCAGAGTTTGTATCAAGAGGAAGCACAGGGGCGCCTGGGTGGCTCAGTGTGTTAAAGCCTCTGCCTTCAGCTCAGGTCATGATCTCAGGGTCCTGGGATCAAGGCCCGCATGGGGCCGCATCAGTCTCTCTGCTCAGCAGGGAGCCTGCTTCTCCTCTCTCTGCCTGCCTCTCTGCCTACTTGTGATCTCTCTCTCTCTCTCTCTGTCAAATAAATAAATCAAAAAATTTTTTTTTAAAAAAAGAGGAAGCACATATTTTTTAGAGCAATTTCAATCCCAAGAGACTCTTTAGACAAAAGCGTGAGCTGCAGTCCTTGCCCTTGTTTTCATGATTCACACATTTTCTTCAATACCAGGAGAGCACCTTTGAAAAACATTGTAATACAATTCAGCTGCATAGTCTCAGCCTTAAATATTAGGGTTCTTATGTGCTTTTCCGCTTCTGATTTGGATTGAAATATAGTTCATGGTGAATAAGGATCATTTTAGAAATAATTCAAAGTTCCAAAATATAAAATGGTACTTATATATTATGTAACTAACTTGAAGGTATATTTTCCCTCTTGATTTCTGAGTACTGACTGCCGGTTGAGGAAGATATTATTGCCCCCCCCCAAAAAAAAACCCTGACTAAAATGTTGCAAGTGGATTTAAAATTGATTTTGGAAGATGTATGGATGACAAACTGAGAAGAATAATGTGAAGTGTCATTAAATATTTTCTCTATCAAAAAATCTAGAAATACTGTATATTTCCACTTCTTAGAGAAAATGCTAAAACCTAATATTTCCAACAACTAGTATGTAACTCATATTTCTAGTCATTCCCATACTTCACAACCTGCAGTTCCTGAGGCAATATCAAAGTGGACAAATGCTAAGCCTAATCAGATAGGACTGTAATGCAATGTTGCACAAGGTAAGCTAAGTGTGTTTTCTGTGTAAATGCAGTATTTCCATAACTCCTATAGGAATACGTATTTGATATAATACCATTTTCTATTAAAAAAAGAGTTTCTAAAGGAAAATCTTTCATAATTCTCAGAAATGTCATTAAAGTTAGCAAACAACTTCATGTAAGGGTGAATATCCATTTGAAGTAAATAGCAGAATTGCAAAACTAGAGGGAAAATCTGAACAGTCCATCAATTCAACCATATAACCTAGAGCATTTTAAATACAAAGCATTTCATAGACATGGATGTTTCAAGTGGTAGAGGTTTATTTTGATATTTTTAAACTAATAGGAACATGGTTAAATGACTTATATTTCAAATTAATTAATTTGAGCATGAAAACTCTAATTCTTTAAAAACAAATTAATGTACAAAGTAAATGTTCAGGCGAATAAATGTTACTAGGCAACTTAAAGATGACCCTTCGTTTACTAACTTACTAATTAAAAATACATGAATATTTTTAAATATGTTTATTGAAACATATAATTTTTATTACCTACACAGTGTAAAGTGAATACTATTCATACTTTTAAGAATGTTTTATTATGACTATTGTGTAGAAATGTTGACGTGCTTCTAGACGTAGTATATAAGGCTAATTCTCGTGTAATCTTGGGTTAAGTGAAAAGTGATTTCAAAGAGTAATTGAATTGACATCTAACAATGGAGCTATTGGCACTAGAAGCTGGACAAAATATAATTTTTATTCAGGCACTACAGGACTGCAATTCCTCAGAGAAGAGAAACCCACAAAGTGAAGCTCATCTCATTTAGCTCTTGAATCTTAAGGATTGAAGTATTAGAAGTGAAAAACAAAATACACTAATAGATATTTTTATAGGAATTCAGAAGGTTGATGAATTTCAGAGTGCTTTATAATTATGTAGTTATTACAGCTGGTGTTGAAGTAGAGATGCCAAAAATCAGTAGAGCAACTGTTGTTTAGTCTGAACCACTTTTGAGAAAAGTACAAGGGATCTCTAACTCACAGAAATCACTGGCAAGCAATCTGGCACAAATTAGACCAATATTCCTTTAAAACTCCTTTGTCTACATCGTTTTCTCTTTGAAGCAGGACTCTTACCACTGAAGTTCAAAATATCACATTCTATAAAAGAAATCCCTCTTTGGGAGTTTTCCTTTGAATTTCCATCAAATTTCTCTTACATCTATACTCATTTCCCTCCTGATTTCCTTACTGAAATGCATACAGCTATAAAATTTTAGTGGCAAGAGTAAAATAACTTGGGTCTTCTTTGTATTTTGGTCAGTATTATTGGTTTTGTGTGTTAAAGATGTACGATGTGGTTTGGGACATGTGGAATTAGACCATGAAGACATAATGTATATTATTAAATAGAGTATGTTTAGCCAGACACAGAACTTGAAATTTGGCCATAGTGATTTGGACTCTGAAGGATTATTGAATATGATTTTGAATCATCCAGTGGGGTAGTCCATGAAAAGGAAAATACAAAAAGGAGTGCCAACAAACAATAAATCACAAACCTGAATACTGCTGCAAAGTTATTCCAATGGGATGACCTCAGAAAGAAGAATCAAAAGGGAATAACAAAAGAAAAAAAAAAAAGAAAAGGGAAAGAGGTGTGATTGTTCCCACATTCTCTGCCTCTGTATGGCCCCTTTACAATCTTTTGGCTGGAAAGAGGAGGATTTATTTTGCAGTTATGGCTTTATCCACTCACGGTTCAGTCCAGGACCCAGCTCTACCCTCATGTCAAAAGGAAGAAAAATTGAGAAAAACAATTGTGAAATTTGACCACTTGAGGATCATAATGTTTAGACAGTGGTTTCCTCTGTGATCCACCTACTGCTGTTAACTATTCATCATTCTCTGGTAGTTGCTATTTGGGTTATTATGTTCTGAGCTTTGAGATTGTAATGAGCAGGGGAGATGGATTATAAGGGATCTCACTCCATCTTGCCTGGCAAGGTTACCAACCACAAGAGTAATATACCAAACACAACAGAATTTACATAGACCAGCTATACCAACTGGAATATAAGCAGTTCTGGGTTGGATGGCATTTGAGAAACAAAATGGAGAAAAATAAGACCGAATTTCTAGTGAGTGCTTTATACAAGGGTGAATTCCAGATGGAATAAGATGGTCTGTAAAACCACAAGTAGTGTGGACAGTGTGGGATATCACTGCAGCATAGGGTTGGAAAATATTTCTATACACACGAAAAGCAAAAAGTATAAACTAAAAACCAAAAACTGAATTTGAATATGTCAAAATTTAAAATTTCTGTTCAGTAAAGCAAAGCACATCATAGAAATAATTATCAGGAAGTAACACTTTGAGAAAATATTCTTCTTGTCTAAAATGAGAAAAGATTAAAATATATAAGAGACTCTTAAAAATCAACAAGGAAAAGACTAGAACCCTAATAAACAAGCAGTTTTAAAAGAGGAATCCCAGGAAGCTGAAAATCCTATGAATACTGACATTCATTTATAACCAGAGGAATGCAGAATAAACCAATGATGGATATTACTTTATGTTAATATGATTAGAAATGTAGAGAAGCAGGGCGCCTGGGTGGCTCAGTGGGTTAAGCCTCTGCCTTCGATTCAGGTCATGATCTCAGGGTCGTGGGATCGAGCCCCGCATTGGGCTCCCTGCTTAGTGGGGAGCCTGCTTCTCCCTCTCCCTCTGCCTGCCTCTCTGCCTACTTGTAGTCTCTCTTTCTGTCAAATAAATAAATAAAATCTTTGAAAAAAAATGTAGAGAAGGGAATAGCTATTTAAGACCTTTCATGCAATAATGATGAGAATGTAGTTTGGAGCAGTCATCCTGGAAAGCAACTTGGCAGTATTTACTGAAATCAAGAATGTGCATGATTTATTCCATTCTTCAATATATATTTCAAATAAATTCTAACACTGGTCCATAAAAGGACACATTAAAGGACATTCAATATGGCATTATATGTGGCATTTTTGTGATTTTGGAAAGTTGGAATCAACCTGTCCATTAGGAGGAGAGTATATTAGTTATTTATAGATCTGTGAAAAATGGAATGATTAGGAAAAGCAGATTCAATGTGCTCATACAACAGGAATGAAGCATAGGAATATATTTGAGTTAAAATATGATGTATATATTTAAAAATATATATAAATATAAATTTAATATGTCCCAGAAAGAACACATATAAATAAAAAAGCAGTATATTAAAATTGTTAGAACTGTTATCTTTGGGGACATGGAAGAAACAGGAAAGGTGAATGGAAATAAAGCAGAATAAATACATAAGACATTTTGTTTTATTTATTTATTTATTTATTTATTTATTTATTTATTTATTTATTTGAGAGAGAGAGAGAGAGAGAGTATGAGAAGGGGGAGAGTAGGCGAGAGGAGCAGAATCCCTGCTGAGCAGAGAACCAGATGAAGGACACCATCCTGTGACTCTGGGATCGTAACCTGAACAAAGGCAGTCGCTTAACCAACTGAGCCACCCAGTCACCCAAAACATGTTTTAATAGATAAGAAACTACATAGTATGTTTTATAATTTTCCTTGAATTTTGAAGTACAGTTACCTCAACCCCCAATACTCCATGTTTGTTTGTTTTTTTAAATGAACAAAATGTAATAATAAAATGCTCTTATTATAAGGTTTCAAAATATTTTGGATGAGGCAGTTTAACAGCAAGTGATTAAGTTTCTTTAGGGAACTCCTGCTAATGTTTCCTGAAGAACTTTTGATATGCAGCTTGAAAAATAAACAGAAGCTGATCATCAGTGTAAGACAAAACATCCCAGAAATAAATGTTGGTACTGTATCCTAGCTTTTTTCCTATTTTGTTGCCTCTCTTTCAGTATAAATGTACTACCACCTGAGTTCTTTTTATAAAACACAAGTTTGATCATCTGATCCCTGCACTGCTTTAAAACTTCAGCAGCTGTCTGATTTCCGCAAATAGATTACAACCCTCCAATTCCCATTGGTCCACTTTATGCGCGTCTCAAAATGGTAGACTAAAATGTTGGGTTGTGATTGGTATTGGAGCCCATCTCTCAAGGTGTCTTCTGTTAAAGGTATTGTAATCAGGGTATTGATTGGTAATAAATAGGATCCTGAAAATTATAATGAGGGCATATGTGCTGATAAAGCTGTGACATTGAACCCCTAAATTTTGCTGGGTCTTTTTTGCCAATAGAAGTAGAGACCTTTCACTCCTGTCTGAGAAAGTTAACCCTGCTTTGTGTGAAGAATTTGTAATGGTCTCCCCTGAAGTAGTTGTCTAGAAAGACAGATGAGTTTCCTCAGGATCTAACCCTTCTGCCCTTCTTTGCTTCAAGACCTATCACTAGACTCCAGTCTCAGAAGGATCTGAAGGGAGAGGTACAAAATATAACCCATGAGGAGTTGTACCACACTCTGAAATAATGGCATAGGTTTTCTAATTTACATAGACAATAAGGTGGGAATGGATATTAATGATATGGGGCAATGATGGAAAAAACTAAAGTTATATCAAGACAAATTTATTGATACAGGCCACTAAGTAGTGATTCTTAATTCATTGTAGTTCAAGGGATTAGTAACTCTGTTTTATTAGCTCAAAAAGTGGCCTACACTAAATGAAGCCAAAATCCAGAACTGATTTGGTATTTTATAAAGGAAGGTATGTTCAGAGACATTGTAACTTTAGAAGGGATTTATCATTTAAGACCAGTTTACCTACTCCCTTCACCGTGACTGTTAAGAAATAACTTTCTGAGAGGAGTCCTGGCATTGTTGAAGAGCTCTGTAGTTACTCTACAGGTCATACATTACAGTGGAAACTATTGCCCTGGGTTAGGTACTGTTGCACTGGTGATAACTGGATATCAGGAGGCAAGGACCAAGAGGCAACCTAATTGCCAAACACAGGTCATCATGGTGACTGTAATGGATGGCAGAGTCAAAACACTACACAGGATAGTATAACTCTGAGACTTACGTTGTTGACTAGCTGATCATGGATTCCCATGAAGGGGATCCCAAATAGAAGGGCATCTACTAAATTCTTATGTGACCTTACAAGGGGAAGAGTTCTACATAAAGTGAGAAGAAGTCCAACTTGAATCATGAAAACAGAGTTAGAGTTCCTCAATCCCTAGACTTGAGTCATTTTACTGACACATCATCTGTGATGGAAGGTGAAGCAGATTTTTTTGAGGAAAGACCCCACAATACTACCAAAAATTTCTACTATTAACCTTTCTTTCAACCTTCCCCAACAGGACCTATGACCTATGCACAGTGAATGTGCATTTAGGGACAAGGAAATAAGCAGATTTTACAGGAGGTAATAGATACTGTCTCTGAACTGACGCTGATTCCAGAAGATCCAGAATGTCACTGTGATCCATTAGCCAGAGTAGGAGCTTATGGAGATCAAATGGTTAATGGGATTTTAGCTCAGGTCCATCTCGCAGTGGGTCCAGTGGGTCTCCAGACCCATCTTTTGGTCATTTCCCTGATTCCAGAATGCATAATTGGAATAGACTTACTTGGCAGTTTGTAGAATCCTCATATTGATTCTCTAATTTTGGTTAAAAACAGCGATAAAAAGCCAAGGGGGAGCTACTGCCTGGGAAGAGTAAACTAAAAGCAACACCACATTCCTGGAGGGA
Organism: Ailurus styani; assembly: GCA_002007465.1. Lineage (NCBI taxonomy): Eukaryota > Metazoa > Chordata > Mammalia > Carnivora > Ailuridae > Ailurus > Ailurus styani. The sequence goes on from LNAC01000503.1 coordinate 508,078, forward strand.
TTGCAGAGACTAGTGCCACCATGTGGGACTTGAATGGTGCAGGGGTGGTGATTCCCATGGAATCCTCATTTAACTCACCTGTTCGACCTGGGCAGAAAACATATAGATATTGGAGAATGGCAGTGGATTATCATAAATTTAACCAATTAATCCAACTGTAGCTGCTCTATTAGGTGTGTCTTTATTGTTCAGTGGATCCCTGATACCTGGTATGCAGCCATTGATCTGGCAAATGTTTTTTTTCTTTTCTTTCCTCTTTTTTTTTCCCTCAGTATCTTTTAATAAAAACGACCAGAAGCAGTTTGTTTTCAGCTGTGAAGGCTGAAACAGGCTCACTGTCCTATCTCCGTGGAATATCAGCTTTCTAGTTCTGCATCATAATTTAGTAAACAGAGAACTTGATTGCATTTCTCTTCTGTAAGACATCATACTTGTCCATTGCGCTAAGATTATGCTGATTGGATTTGGTGAGCAAGAACTAACAACTATTCGGGTATGATATTTGTATGTAAGATAGTGAAAAATATTCTGACAAAAACTCACAGGCCTGGGCACCTGGGTGGCTCAGTGGGTTAAAGCCTCTGCCTTCAGCTCAGGTCATGATCTCAGGGTCCTGGGATCGAGGCCCGTACCAGGCTCTCTGCTCAGCAGGGAGCCTGCTTCCCCCTCTCTCTCTGCCTGCCTCTCTGCCTACTTGTGATCCCTCTCTGTGTCAAATAAATAAATAAAATCTTTAAAAAACAAAACAAAACAAAACAAAAACTCACAGGCCTTCCACCTTCAGAAAAATATCCAGTGATACAGTGGTATGGGGCGTGTGGAGATATTTTCTTTCTAGGGTGGAAGATCAATTGTTGCTTCTGGCCCCTCTTGTTTTCATTTCCCTGGTTTTTCTTCTTGCTTTCCTGTGGGTTATTTGAACCTTTTGGGGAGTCCATCTGAATTTATTTAGTATTATTGAAGATATTTCTTTGTATACTTTTTTTTTTATCATGATTGCTTTGGGTATTCCACAATACATATGTATAGTATAACATATACTTAAAAGAAACAATTGGTAACAACATTTACTCCTTCAAGTGAAATGAGGAAATAGTCCATTTAAGTACCTTTCACACTTTTTTTTTTTGAGAGAGAGAGAGAGAGCGACAGAGAGCATGCACACAAGTGGAAGGGGGCAGAGGGAGAGAGAATCCCAAGCAGACTCCAGACTCAGCATGGAAACCCATGCGGGGCTCGATCTCACAACCCCAAGATCATGAACTGAGCCAAAACCAAGAGTCCCATGCTCATTGGGCTGAGCCACCCAGGAGCCCCTCCTTTTCCCACTTTTAAATGTCATTGTCTTAAGTATCTTGTGTTGTTACGCATTTTTGTTTTAATCATCAAATATTATAAAATTCAAGAGGAAAGGATAGTATCTCTATGTACTCATCTTTCTATTCTTTCATGATCTCTTTTTCCTTTTTGATGGTCTAAGTTTACTTCTTTATTATATTCCTTTTGTTTGAAGAACTTCCTTTAGCCAGTCTTTAGGGGTACGTCTGCTAGTGACAGATTCTTTTTCCTCCACCTGAGAATGTGTTTACTCCTTCATTACCGCTTCATGGTTGTAGAATTTGCCAGTAACATCTTCCCCCCACCCCCAACACTTGAAAAATACTGTGCCATTTTCTTCTAGCCTCTATGGTCACAGATGAGAAATTGTAATTGGTGTTTTTTTGTGGATAATGTCTTTTTGGCTGTTTTAAATTTTTTGTTTTTGTCTTCAGTATTTAAAAAAGTATAACTGCAGTGTGTTTTGGTGTGAATTTCTTTGGTTGATTATATTTGCAGTTTGCTTATCTTCTTAGGACCATACATTTGTGCCTTTTGCCAAATTTGGGGAGTTTTCTGCTATTACTTCTTCAAATATTCTTTTAGCTCCAGTCTCTTTTTCCTCTCCGTTTGAGACACCTGTGTACAAATGGTGGGTCTTTTGTTATTGTCCCACTGCACTGGACCTTGAGGCTCTGTTCATTTTTTTTCTTTTTCAGTCTGTTTTCTCTGTTATTTTTTGTTTGTTTGTTTTAAGATGGAATGAAATCTATTTCTCTGTCCTCAGTTCACCAAATTTTATCCTCTTTTATCTTGTTCTAATAAAAATCCTATGAGACTTTAATTTTGCTTTATATTTTTATATCTATAATTTCCATTCATTTTTTATAACTTCTGTGTCTTTGCTGAGTATTTCTACTTTTTTCATTTGATTCAAGAGAATGTGCAAGTGAATGTTGAAACAACTTTATGAGGATTGCCTTAAAATTGTGGTCAGATAATTCCATCTGTTTGAACTTTATGTTACTGTTCATTGATTTCCTTTTCTCATTCAAATTATATTACTGATTATTGGTATGGTGGGTAGTTGTTTATTGTATCCTAGACTTTTTTGTCTGTTTTGTTAGGAGGCTCGAGGTCTTATCTAAATCTATTTTAGCTGGCAATCAATATTTAGAGTTAGTATGTGGGTATTGGCTTACTTTGATGTGATGTGTTTTTAATGACAGCTTAATTTTTAGAGTCTTTTGTTCTGTTTGGTTTATCTAGTGCTGCTTTTGCTCCCATTGGACCCTGCTGGTACAGCCCAGCAGAACAGAAGCAGGTTGCTCGGCTTCTCTAGGTGGAGAAGGGGTATGGAGGGATCCTGCTCTCCGAGCCCTCTGGCTGCCCCATGTTCGCAAGCAGGTGTAGATAGTCCTGGGGCTGTGAGGACAAAGAGGCTGCCTGGGTCATGCTCTTTGTTGTGGTTGAGTCCCTTCTGCCTGTTCTGCTCACTTGTCAGGTAAATCTGGGCAGGCCAGGAAATTCTTGAGCACATAGGACAAATAGGTTTCTAGGGTAAGGCCACTTACTAGGCCTGGACCCCTTTTCCTTGTTCCACAGGCTCTCCCCAATATCCTTGAGTGAGGAGGAGAACCTTTACCTGAAAGGACACATTTATTGACTGGGATGTTTCCTGTCACTGGGTCTCTTTGGTTGGTGCTACCTACATACTCTAGAATCTCTTGGCTGGAAAGTGGAGGCTCAGACCTGGTGGCAAAAGAGAATGCTTCCCCTGGTCACTTATTTTTGGGTTCTCAGCGGATTTTCCTTTCCTAGTAGTGTTCGGTTCTTCTGAAGTTCTCAGGATTCCCATCCATCCTGACAAAGGAATAAGCTTTCCTAGCTGCCTTCTGCTGCTAGGTCAGGAATTGGGATAAGGGAGATCTGAGTGCTCTTCCTCTGTCTGTGGAAGGGGCAGCTAGTAGCCCTGATGCCATGCTCCTTCAGTCCTGAGGTTGCAAACCAGTTGGCTTCTTCTTGCCACGTGTAGGAGTTTTATCTTACTTTTATCTTGTGTCGTTTCCGGAGTTTGTGATTTAGCAGGATAGAACAGGGGAAAACATCATCTTTTTCAGACTAGACATCTTTGATTTAATAATTACCATTAAAAATACATTTATTTTATCTAGTTAATTCTTGTAGGATTTCAGTTGCTCTCTGCCCATCATTAAAATTATATATTGGCTTAACGTCTTCATAAATGAATTCCGTGTTTAGTGTCTAGTTTATCTTATTGTCTTATTATTATTTATCTTTTATGATTTATTCCATTTTTGTTTTACAATTGAGGAAAATTTGGATTCAGAAATGTAAATTTCCCAGTTTTACTTAGCCACCAAACAGAAGAGCAAGGATTAAAAGACCAATTAGACTCAGTCCTGATACCATTCTCTATTCTTGGTTTTATGTAGCCATTTTTGTGAGAAAAGCACACATAATTGGGTGTTTTTTTTCTTAACATAGGAGTAATTAAATGTCCTTTGTGTATGTGTGCGTTTAATAAAGTCTTGGATGACACAACTTCTGTCCGTTCCTCACAGATAATGGTAAGCATGACATAAACTCTGTAAGGATAGTATTTTTAGTATTATTACTGTTTTTCCTTATGCCAGTGGTATGCTCATTTTTTAACTGTAGCATGACCAAGCTAGTTACTGTAGAGACTTACATGCATATTTTCCAGTGTGCATTTGACAGTACAACCTACCCGTGGCCATTTATATGTCTCAGTAGGTATGTGTTATAAAAACAGGGGATTATTTGCTAATCTAAGAGAATTATATTTCATGGTTATATTTTTGTGATCTTCCTTTTTTAGAGTCATGCTTATTATTCAAGTTTAATCCAGTTTCTAAAATATACTAATATACATATGAGAAGTCATGCCATCTGGTATTCATTAAAAATGGCATAGTAGCTCCCCATATATACTAATTATTATAGGTTACAAGTTCATCATGTACTATAGATATTACCTATTAGAAGGACGTGAATTCTTGAAGGAGCATAGTAATTAAAAGAAGGAACATAAGAAGTTCTTATTTATTTATTTATTTATTTATTTCACTATACCTAAAAAAACAACAACAACAGCAAAAAACAATGCAGGGCTTATTGTGAACTGTAAAATAAACTTCCAATACTATTAATAAGAAGCATGCTGAGGACTTCTACCTCCAGTCAAGATAGGGAAATAGGGACCAGATTTATCGTTCTGACTGAAATAATTAAAAAATAAATAAAAATGTATGACATAATGGTTTTAAAGCCATTGAACAATGGGTAATATAGAAGAGTAATCCTTAAATACTGGAAACACACTCGAGGTGAGAGGGAGGACTGTCCGGCTGACCACCTTGGGACATCTTCCAGGCCGTGGCGCAGGGAACGGGCCAGTGGCAGAGCCTGGCTGACTCTCTGAGTTGAAGGGATGTCGCTGAGATGTTCAGGAAGCTGTTGCAGATGAAGTTCACAGGGCAGGGAATGGAAAGGAGAGGGATCCATAGAGACCTCCACATATCTACACAAATACTGAGTACTGAGTAGAATACCGGCGAGCTCCCACATGAGCTCACATGACTTGAGAATGGGAAAAGAGCTAAGAGCTATATGAAAGGGTCAAAGCAAATAGTACTCTGTATTCACAGAGGCCCCAAAACTGGCCTGTGTTCACTATAAGTTATGGAGTTGTGGGTGTAGGGCACAAAAAGCTCTTACCTTAGCAGTGAGAGATACTGAGACATAGACTAAGTGCTCCCCTAGACCTGCCTAATATATCTTAAAAACAATATATAACTGTGGAACAACAGGTCATTGTTTAATGTGTATGATGTTTCAGTTATGCTAGATGAATAGGTTCTAGAGATTTGCTCTACAACATAGTTAACAATGCAGTATTGTATACTTCAAAATCTGTTAAGAAGGCAGATCTTGTGTTAAGTGTTCCTACCACCAAAACACCCTAACAAACACCACCACCACCAAAAACAACAAAATCAAAGAGATGGAAGGAAACTCTGGTAAGGTCTTTTCTTTCTCTCTCTCTCTTTCTCTCTTTCTTTTTCTTATTTCTGATTTATTTATTTATTTATTATTTATTTATTTGCTTGCTTGTTTGTTTGTTTGTTTATTTAATTGACAGAGAAGGAGAGGGAAAGCACAAGCAAGGGGAGCAGCAGGCAGAAGGAAAGAGAGAGGTAGGCTCCCAGCAGAGCAGGGAGCCTGACATGGGGCTCAATCCCAGGACCATGGGATCATGACCTAAAGCAAAGGCAGATGATTAACCAACTGAGCCACCTGGTCCCAGATAAAGTAGATATCACCGTAATGAATAAACCAGTTATTAAAAAATATAATGACAAAGGGTGCAATTCATGAAGAGGTCATAACAATACTAATGCTAGTATTATTGTACACTTAATAACAGAGTTTCAGAATACAAGGAGCAAACTGTGATAGATCTCCAGGGAGAAAAAGACAAATCCATAATTATAGTTAAATATTTCTGTACCACTCTCAGTATTTGAACACTAATAGGCTAATAGACAAATAGACTAAAAATCACTAAGGGATATAGAAGACTTAACTGCATTTTATTTTATTTTTATTTATTTATTTTTTAAAAGATTTTATTTATTCATTTGACATACAGAGAGAGAGATTACAAGTAGGCAGAGAGGCAGGCAGAGAGAGAGGAGGAACCAGGCTCCCTGCTGAGCAGAGAGCCGGATGCGGGCCTCGATCCCAGGACCCTGGGATCATGACCTGAGCCGAAGGCAGAGACTTTAACCCACTGAGCCACCCAGGCGCCCCTTAACTGCATTTTAATGAATTGAAATTTGTTACACATTCCACCAACAAGAGAAGACAATTTCTTCTAAAGACCACATCAAACATTTAACAAGACTTTCTATATTCTGGAGAATAGAATATGTTTAATAAAATTTTTAAAGAGTTATGTTGTACAAAGTATATTCTCTGAATATAATATAATCCAATTTGAAATTGATCTTGAAAAATTCCCAAATATTTGAATTTTAAATAAAACAATTTAATCCAGACACTGAAGAAGTAAAATTAAATTTAATTTTTAACTGTATAAAACTTAAAACACTGTTTATCCAAATTTGTGGGATTCCACTAAAAAACAATGCTTAGGAAATAATTTATAACACTAAACACCTATATAAGAAAAGAAGAAAGGTTTAAAATGAAGAACCACAGCTTTCATTTAAAACAAACAGGGCCGCCTGTGTGGCTCTGTCCCTTAAGAGTCTGCCTTCGGCTCAGGTCATGATCTCAGGGTCCTGGGATTGAGCCCAAATAGAGCCCCGAATTGGGCTCCCTGTTCAGCAGGGAGTCTGCTTCCCCTCTCTCTGACTGCGCCTACTCCCTCTCTCTCTCAAATAAATAAAATCTTTAAACAGACAAACAAAAATTAGAAAATGAAGAACAGATGAAACCCAAAGAAGGGAGGAGAAAGACAGTAATAAAAATGAGAGTGGAAATCATTAAACAGAAAACAGAAAAGTAATAGGGAAAATCATAGTAACCAACAGTTGTTTCTTTTATATTCATTCATTAATTTACTTATTTCACATAAGGAAACATTTATTTGAGGTTTAGCATGAAATCATACAAATAAGATTTCTTTGAACACAAATCCATATAGAGTCACGGCACAGATAGCAAAAGCCAAAGTAAAAACAAAGAAAATTAAGTGTCAGCTACATGCTGTTGATCACAGCTGTGTCTTGTACATTAGAAAATCTTTTGCAAAATAATAATCTTAGATCAACAGAACATCAGTCTTCAATGTTGTCCTGCAAGATGGGTTAACTTTAGCAATCTCCTCCTGTTTTCTCCAGCATCCTCCTCTAGTATGACTGGTAACTGTTTTGGTGATTGCCAGCCCCTCCAGACACCTTGCTGTGAGTGCTCTGTTGGCCACTGTAGTCTGCATGTTCCTGTCCATGTCCATACTTCCCATAGTTACACCCAGTATATCATGGCCTCCATAGCCACTATAGTTTTGACCACCACCATAGGCACTATTATAAATTCCATATGCATGATCATAGAGTTTTTAAATCCTTGGTTGCAGTTTTGAGCCGGAGCTCCTCCATGACTCCTAGTACCATCTTGTCCACCAGCTACAGTATCTCTTCCTCCTTGTTCTTGTTGCTATTGCTGTCTGTATACCTCTTTGGGTTATCCAACTTTGATTTCACACTTACCAGAACCAATTTGATGACATCCGTTTTCTTTTCTTTCTTTCTTTTTCTTAATATTTCATTTATATATCTGAGAGAGTGAGCTGGAATGAGCATGAGCAGGGGAGGGGAGGAACAGAGGAAGAAGGAGAAGCAGACTCCCCGCTGAGCAGGGAGCCCAGTGTGGGGCTGGATCCCAGGCCTCTGGGATCATGACCTGAGCTGAAGGCAGATGCTTAACCGACTGAGCCACCCAGGCACCCCAATGATATCTGCTTTCTAACAATTTCCTTATTGGCTCTTCGTCTGTATATATAATAAAACAAAATCCCCTTCTTTCATTTGTTTTTGTTTTTGTATCCATGAAGTTCAGTATTTTTCAATCTCTTCAAAGTCTCCAAAATATCCTTTAATTTGTTCTTCAGAACTATATGGGCTAAATCCATCCACAAAAACCTTTTTGAGTGGTTCTTTCCCTTTTAAAACTTTGGCCCTTTGGGGGCTTAACAATTTTCCATCCAGTTTGTGTTCCTTCAGTTTCACAACCTTATCAACACTAGCAGCATCTTTGAAAAGCTCAAATCCAAAACCTCTTGATCTTCTAGTCATTGGATCTGTTTTAATTGTATAGTCCACAACTTCCCCAAATCGAGACAGGTATTCAGTTGGATCTTTCTTGCTTGTATCCCAACTCCAGGGTCCAATAAACATTTTACTGCCGTCCTGCTGATTCCTGCTTGCATTGATCTTGGATCCCTCTGAGAATACTTCTGTGTTGCTGTTCTCCTTCATGTACTCCATGGGGTGGGGCTGTCCCCCCGGATGCTGGTGTGCACTTGAGGGCCACAGCAGCAGGAGGTAGTGGAACCTTGTATGGAGCAGGATTTAAAATGATGGTGGAAGAGAGAAGTTGGTTCTTTCAGAAGATTAATAACATTGATAGATCTCTAGCAAGGCTGATAAGGAGAAAAAGAAAGAAGACCCACATGACAAATACCAGAAATGAGAAGGTTACATCACTACAGACTTTATAGAGATTAAGATATTAATCAGAGGAATATAAGGGGATGCAATAAGCAATTTTACGACAGTAAGTCCAACAACATAGAGAATAGGCAAATCTAGGGATGCCTGGGGGCTCAGTCAGTTGGGTGTCTGATTCTTGATTTTGGCTGATGTCATGATCTCAGGGCTGTGGGATTGAGCCCGGGGTTGGACTCAGCACTGGTGAGGAGTCTGCTTGGGATTCTCTCTCTCCTCCTTCTCCCTCTGCCCCTCCCCCCACTTTCAGTCTCTCTCTCTCTCTCTCTCTCTCTAAATAAATAAATAAATAAATAAATCTTTGGAAAATAGATAAATCTAAAAGGTATTCCTAATGAAAACTGTCAACAAATGGAAATTCCAGGGAACTCCCTCAACCTGACAAAGGACCTCTGTAAAAAACTTAATGCTAATTTCATGTGTAATGATTAAGACTAAATACTTTCAAAATCAGGAAAAAAGGAAAAATGTCTGTTTTTATTGCTTCTATTCAATATTGAATTGGAAGGGCTAGCAAATACGAAAAAATAAAAATAAAAGCATTCTGGCTAGAAAGGAAGAAGTAAAATAGTCTTTACAGAATACATCCTTGCCCAAGTAGAAAATTCAGTGGAATCTAATAAAAAATCTGCTAGAACTTATAGTTGAGAAGAATATGATTTTTAGCTATGAGAACAGTATATAAAATTTCTATTTCTATATATTAACAGGTTAATATTTAGAGTATAGAATATAAATAAAATTTAAAAGATGCCACTTACAATAGAGAAAAGGTATAAGCTGATTTTAAATTTTATTTAGGAATTCACAGATTCTAATATAGACAGAAGACTTTGAAAACAAAAATTTTGAAGATTCATGGTATCTAATTTTAAGATTTATTATAAAACTCTATGTTCCATGCAGTATGGAACTAACAAAGGTATATAAAAAAGATAGATGAATGAAAGAGAATAGACAGTTTAGAGATGTGTGTGGATATATGTGTGTGTACACACACAAAAAGAGAGAAAACATAAAGGATACATAGGGAGAATAACCTTTTAAAACACAGGTGTTGGAAAATTTGTATATCAAAAGCAGAAAAAAAGAAAAAATCTTAAATGCATACATCTTAAATAAAAATAATTCAAAATGTACCATCAACATGAAAATAAGTTACACAGTTTCAAATTTCTAAAAATAAGAAAAGAGAAAAATCTTTGAGTCCTGTGTGTATGACAAAGTATGATTTATTTAAAAATATATAAATTGAGCTTATTTAAAAATAAAAATGTCTCTCAAAAGATACTATTAAGAGAATTAAAAGACTGGAAGAGAATATTTGAAAATTGCATATCTGATGAAAGACTTCTATCCAAAATATATAGAGAATTCTCAAAACTTGATAATGAAAAAGCAGACATATCAATAAAAAGTCAGCAACATTTCAGCAGATAACTCTCTAAAGAAAATGCACAGATGGCAAACAAGTCTATGAAAGGTGTTCAAAATCATTAGTTATTAGGGGAATGTAAATTAAAACTACAATATGATACTACTACATACACATTAGAATAGTAAAAATAGACAAAAATACCTGTTCAAACCAAACATATGTAATGATATGCAGGAGCCGAAACTCTTATATCTTATGGGTAAGAATATAAAATGGCACAATTTTTTCCAGTTAGGAAAAAAGTTTAGAAGTTTGAAAAAGAATTAATGTAAAATACAGATCTACCATTGTCTGTGTATTTCTAGGATTTACCCAAGCCAAATAAAAGCTTATGTCCTGATACAAAGACTTGTGCATGGAGCATCTTTGTAACCACTAAAACCTGAAAACAACCCAAATTTACAAGAAAGATGAATGGATTGACAAAGTATGGTATAGCTATACAATGGAATACTACTTAGCAGTAAAAAAGAATTAATCATTAATATATAATATAACATGGATGAATCTCAAAATAATTATTATGAAAGAATCCTGACAAAAATCTTACTCTGTGATTGTATTCATATAAAATTCAGTCAAATATATAACGAGAAATAAAAACAGATTAGTGGTTGCCTGGAAAAGGGTTTGGATGGGGAAGGGCTGGAAGGAGGAATTAAATAGGCAAGAGAAAACTTTCAGGATTAATGGGTATGTTTAGTAATGGGTAATGGTTTCATGGACATATATGCAATAAGTCATAAAATTGAACACTTTAAATAAGTGCAGTTTATTTTTGCAGATCATAAAAAATTATTCTAGTTCATTTTCAGAAAAATATAGAGCCATATTTTCCCTTATCACATGTACCAACTCAAGGAAGGTAAATATTACTTGTAAAACAATCTCAGTCACATAATCTTACAAAGCTTCACAAATTCTTAATCATAAGCATCTGTGTACAGGTATTTAGGTAGATAATGTAGCTGATGTGATACGTTTATTAAGCCCTATGAGCAATGTTAACAACAATTATACTTCTCAAGCTAATAGAACATTCATGTTTGATGTTTAAATAATTTCATTATCAAGATGAATAATAGGATTGACTTTGACAACTTTCTTAATTACTGATTTTGACAGGAAGCCAACACTAATTAGAATTTCATTTTTATAAAATGAATACACTGTTTATAATCAGCCAAACATCCCTCAATTAAATCAGAGCTCTAATATTGCCCAAGTTGTCATTTTAATTACTACATAATATATGTAGAAAAATAAGTATTTATGTTAATTTTAAAATATTACTTTATAAACAGACTAATTCATATGTGAATTTTTGGTAATTTGCAATTTTTGCAACATGTAAAAGAGACATAAAAAGTATGTACAGCACTTCAGTTAATATTTAAAAACTACAAGTTTCTAAAGATTAACCTTTTCTAATTATTTTGGAAATAAAAATATTTTATTTTCCTATGGAAATCGGGACATTACAATAACCACAACAACACCCAAAAGTTTTCTTTGATGTTCTTCAAGTTTGACCTGTGGGGCACAGGTTGATAGTGTGTCCAAAGTGCACCCAGACAACTGGTAGACCATATAGTTCTTAGTTCACTTGGAATTGTTGAATCTCATCTGTTTTTGGAGAAACTGCCTGGAGGAAGTTATTCCATCCAGTATGACCTTTTTGTTCACGCCAACAGCAAGGTGACATTTCCACTCCATGAAATGACTGGGACTGGAAGTAGTCCCACTTGGGGGTCCCCAATAATGGTAAATAACCCTTTCTTTCCAGGAGTACCTTGTGTGTCACTGGGATTTATTTCTTGTATGGGGAACCAGGAATTGATTTCCAGCCCTCTGAAAAAAATACTGTCTTGCACCTTAGGGTTAGTCATGAGTCCTTTAAGTGTTTGAGGGTTGCTGGAAGGGAGGATAGTAGGAGGGATGGGGTGGCTGGTGATGGACATTGGGGAGGGTATGTGCTATGGTGAGCACTGCGAATTGTGTAAGACTGATGAATCACAGACCTGCACCCCTGAAACAAATAATACATTATATGTTAATAAAAAAATAAGAAAAATAAGAAAAATAAGGTCATGGAAGGCACCCAGGCAGGTCAGGGTCAGTTGGCTGAACTGCCTCACTTGTAGTCCAAGGTGGAGTTGGGCAATCTTTCATACATCCTGCTCTTTCTGAATTGATGTTTTAGACCAAGCAGAAGGGTGTTGTGTGGCTTTCTAAGCTAAATGTTAGTGGTTTATAGGGTTTAGTAAGCTGAGAGTGTGGGCTATGAGGTTGAAGTCAGCAGTGCAAATTGCTATCATTTTTCTGTAAGGGTCCCATTGATAGTAGCTTAGTTAAATGCCACATAAGAAATGTCTTTGGTTCCAGCCCTGTCAGTCATATCAGAATCAGAGTGGCCGAGAGCATACACATATGGGAAAATTCTGCCAGTAGTGATTTGGTAAAGAAATGAGGATTAGTGTTGCTGGGAGATAGTTCTCCATGAGTCTCTTTAATTTTTCAATGGCTTATTTTAAGTTGTATTGTTTGAACTATCTTTTCAGAGGTGAGTATACAGCAACGTGTCCTGTGCGTGAAGGAAGCCTGGTATTTCAAGGTTTTCAAGTGTATGTAAACCCCAGTTTCTCAATCCTGCGTTTCAGGGTCCTAATCCTCTTAGATCAGTACCCTTACATTTTCATAGTGGGCTTGCTGGGTTTGAGAATTCAGTCTCAATATTCAGCCCCATTGTTGTCCAGGTGGCTTTGTGATAGAGTGTGCTAGTCTTATGTTAGCCTGGAAGTAGAGAAATGCAACCCAAAGTGGGGACAAGGAATGGGAGTGGGAGCTCTCTCCCTACACCCGCAGGAACTATAAGAGAGAGAGTTTGAGTTCAGACCCCCTGAGAGAGTGGCTGTGTAATCAGAGTCTAAGCTCAAATAGAGTTAGTTAAAGCAAATAAACTTGGTTCATCTCCAGAATTTGTAGATAGCAAATTATTTAGGGCGGTGGGAAGGGAGGTTATTCTGATCTAGCCCTCACTAGAGGAAGAAGAAGAAACTTCAGTGTTACTGAGGGGAGCCAGTCAGCTTGTCAGACCCTAAGCAACACGTTCTAGTAATTTGTTCTTAAGTGAAGAGAAAGAGCAAGGTAAAACTAGAACATAGGCCAACTGCCAAATATTGGACTAGGAAGAGCAAAGCAGATACTCTTTCTTTTCTTTCTGGCTCCATTCTTCTCTTCTTCCTTATAGCCTGCAGGTATGGCTTCACCCTTTTATTCTCTTGTAGCTTCCTTGTCTCTGCAGTGCCCTTTGAGGGATAAAACAGCTCACAAGGTATACAAGAATAAAGAAAGGGATAGAGGTGTTATGCAGAAACTGGCTGAAGCATATTGGGCAAGTAAGGGATTACAAACCACTACCTCTAATCCCTGTGCTTTTGTAAATGCAAAAGTCTGTATCCAGATGGCACCTTATTGATCAGGGAGAGACACTGGACAGCTGGTAATTAGTTCCATCCTTAGGAACAACTGAGATGGAGGTAAGTGGAGGCAGGCATAATATTGAAACATGTTATTATTGGAAGACGGCGGATACATACCACAGAAGAAAATATATGTGAGAGAAGGCAGGAAACTCTAAAGGAGCAAAAACGTAATTTATTGTTCATTTATTAGCCTATTTAAGAAAATTAAACGGAATAAATCCATTACTTCATCAACAATAGGATGTTGATAACCAGGCTTTAAGATAAAAGAAATGTATGTTTAAACAGTATTAGCAATTAAATAAACAAATGTTCATGTAAAGCCAATATAGTTAAAAGTATATTTCCTTTGTTTTTTTTATTGACTTCCCTCAGGATAAAACTAAGAACCATAAACTCAGTGATTATACAAACATTTCCTTTTAATGTCGTGAGGTCTGTTGAATTCTTAACAGAATTACTTCTCTGAAACACGAGGTATAATATGGACATAAATGTGATTGTTTTCTTCCTTTCTGAGTGTACATAAACTAACTCCATATCCCCAATTTGGGTGACTGTTCTCACCCAGAGAGTGCATTTCCTATAGAATTCCTATTAATAGAAGGATTTCCTAATAATAGAATTCTAGTACTTGATATGGGTTTAGAAAAAGAATATATGAGACTTTAAAGAATATTAGTAATTTTCAGAAAGAAGTCTGAATTATTCATTTGGGAGGATAATGTCTAACTATACAAGTAGAATAGAAATTTTGTAAACTTAAATTATATAAACTATAGAAACTAACTCAAAAGAATGTATGCTGTGCAACATCATCAGTACTAAATGTCTGGTGAATGCTTACATACAGAAATTTTTCTTAGTGATGCAAACACAAATATACAAAGCTTCTCTAGAAAGAATTAATTGTTGTTAAGAGGTAACATATACTTAGTTCAAGAGCAAGGTGCCCATGTGGCTGGAATATAGTCATCTGGGGGAAAACATTAGAAAATGATGCCTGTGGCCAGATCGTGTAGGGTATTTTGGAACATAGTAAAGATTTCTGATTTTATGTGAAGTGGGAGACTTGGAGTATTGTAAGCAGTGAAGAGACACCATCAGACCTATGTTTTGAAATGATTACTCAGATTGATGAATGAAGAATAGATTATAAGGGGAATGAGCTGTAAATTATAAATAGGAATACCAATATGGAGGCTATTGCAAATCAGATAAGTGACAATGTGGTTTGGGTTAAGATGACAGTGGAATTGTTGATAAATGATCAGACATGAAATATATTCTGAAAGTAGATGACAGGATATTCTTCTGTTTTTATCTGGAGTAGGAGAAAGAGAAGTCAGATGCTTCTAGGGGTTTTGGCTTGAGCCACTGCATGAATAGGATTGACATATAATGAAATAAAGATTTTGGGGATGGATCATGTTGGGTATGGGATATCAAGATTTCTGTTTTGGACATATATACTTAGTGGAAAATCTCTGCCTTCCTTTTCAATCTCCTACCCTATACTGCTTGAAAATCCAGCAATAATTTTGGTAGAACATCTTGTACAGTTTTCAGCTCAGTTCTCCATTTTTGTTTCACTAGAATCTTCAGCCTTTAGGTCCCTAATTTTTTTCTGTTCAGCTCTGTAAGGCTGTCTACACTGTGCCCAGCCCACACCTAGAACCTCAGACTTGTCTGGAATCAGCAGATGTCTTGCAGGAAAATATTGGTGTAGTATCATGGCCTTCTTTTTGAGAGATTTCTCATGTCTGTGTTTTCTTTCTTTTCTGCTAAACTCCTATTGCCTCGGGGCGCCTGGGTGGCTCAGTGGGTTAAAGCCTCTGCCTTCGGCTCAGGTCATGATCTCAGGGTCCTGGGATCTAGCCCCGCATCGGGCTCTCTGTTCAGCAGCGAGCCTGGTTCCTCCTCTCTCTCTGCCTGCCTCTCTGCCTGCTTGTAATCTCTCTCTCTCTCTCTCTCTCTCTCTCTCTCTGTCAAATAAATAAATAAATCTTATTTATCTTAAAAAATTTAAAAAAAAAACCTCCTATTGCCTCAACAGTTTGCCAGTATCTTCAGTGTTTCTGTTATATTTTCTTTTGTATTTTATGTAGATTTTCTAGTTGAGCTTGATGGAAGAGTCGATCTCTCAAAAGAGACTTATTCTTACTGTGTGATATATTCTAAAATATCAAAAACAAGAGAATAACTCTACAGATCTTGGTCTGAAGACACTCATGCACACACAAACATAATTATTGAAATGAGTACTGTTCATCATATATAGTCAATGATATTGTAACAAGGTGTGGTGACAGACAGTGGCTACACTTGTGGTGAGCATAGCATAATGGGTAGACTTGTCAAATCACCATGTTTGATGCCTGAAACTAATGTAACATTGTGTATTAACCATACTTTAAAAAAAATGACTGCTCTTCACTTTTAATTCGTAGTCTTATTTTTAATTTTAATTTTGTTGGCTATTGTGTTCCTGTAGTTTCCAAAATTTCAAACAATGGAATTGGAAAACTATCCTTAGCAGAATTAAACTTAGAGAAAGAATGTGTTTTATTAATGTGATATGTATGGATACTATGGAAATTAGATGGCATAATGTATTAATTTGGAGTTTTTAGATAATTCTTTTATAATACAATAACAAAAATGTATTTAATGATGCAAAACATTCTGTTTGATCTACTAAAAATGAATTTAAATATTATTATAACATTTTAGGATAGTGAGAGATGTTATTTATTTATTTTTCATAAACATAGTTTTTATTTTTAACTAGCATCAGCATGGCTTTCTAAAGACCATTCTGGTAATCTTTGGTTTCCCTGGGGGAGCAAGGACCTCTGTGCCTGTGGTATTGTTATCTAATAGGTTTTTAGCTCAGAACAGTTGAATAACTTACAAGATTGCTTTTTAAATAATACATGAGCTTGAACCCTATGATAACATTTTCAGAAGATAATTATTTGGTAAAGGAGTGTATTAGAGAGCATGTAAGAATCTTGTGAGTCCTTGTGTTCTCAATCACTGTAAGTGCCTATCTAAAAAGCTTCCAAATTAAATATGCATTGCTGGTTGATGTTCACTAGTTTGTGGTTATTTTAACTGACACTGACATTTATATACTGTCTGTGTGTATATATTTTCTTTTTCTTTTTTTGCAGATTTTATTTATATATTTGACACAGAGAGAGAGAGAGATCACAAGTAGGCAGAGAGGCAGGCAGAGAGAGAGGAGGAAGCAGGCTCCCTGCTGAGCGGGGAGCCCGATGCGGGGCTCGATCCCAGGACCCTGAGGTCATGACCTGAGCCGAAGGCAGAGGCTTTAACCCACTGAGCCACCCAGGCGCCCTGTATATATTATTTCTATATATGTCTTTATGCATTGTATATACAGCAGTATATACACTGTGGCTGTTTCAGTGATGCAAAGATCAACATCAGGCAATATATATTCAGAATATTTAGTTTGTATAAAAGGTAGTGGCAGACATATGTTGATTATTTTAAATCTTTTTGTTTATGTGAGGAATTTAAACTGTATTCTGCATTATGGCATCTTTAGAAGTTTTCAACATTTGATGGAAGCACATACAATTAAATAATATGAGTTAGCTCATTTTAAAGTATTGGGTTTATAAATATTACTGAGGTGATGATTTCATTTAATGAAAACATCCTTTGAGTCAGATTTGGGACATTAAAAAGTTCAGTTAATAATAATTTATGTAGTGTTTGAAAAACAGAATTAACCTTTGCTTATTAGGAGGTACTTATTTATTTACTTATTTATTCAGATGAGAGAGTAGTTTTAATCGATTCTGCAAATGCATAATAGCTAGAGAAGCAAATTGGGTCGTGATAAATAAATGAGGATTCTGGTACACTTCATTTTTGAAAGGTACAAGTATTTCCTTATCCAGGGAAAAGGTAGCCAGCAATGGGTATTTAGGGAAGATGTTATTACATTATTATCACGAAGACTAAACAGTCTAATGAGTAAGAACCTAACATAAGGAGTGAGATTACCTTGGCTCATATCCCAGCTGTACCCTTAACTAGCAGCATGGTTTTGAAAAAGTTACCATGTCCTCCTTGCCTCATCTTTACAGTTGAGGAAATAAATAGTATTCATCAATAGGGTTAGTGTTGGGATTAAATTTTTGTACATGAGATGCTTTGAGAAGCACTTTGTAAGCTTAGTGTTATCACTGAGATCAAATATTGAAATAGTCTCTGAGAAAAACAGTTAATGTATTCACGTTCACATTCTATTCGAAAGACATAACAAACTTTCCTCAATGCATTGTTCTTATGACCAAAAATACATTCTGAAAATGTACTGAAAACAAATATTGGTAATAGTCCACATTTTCAGTGTTTGCCTTCTGAAATGTTGAGAATCAGTCATATTGTTGAGACTTTATTTTCTTTTCCTAATTAATATTTTATATGAGGTATTTTCTTTCTATCATGGGAGTTAATGTTTTTAGTGCAGGGTATGAATAGAATAGCTATTTGCCATTTTTACAATAGAAATTCAAGCAGTCTTCTGTAACCTTTAGATTTGTTTGCAACAATCTTTGCCACTTTTTTATGTCTTTCATAGCAAGATATTTCCGGATAATTTTATACTTTCTCTGCTCCACCCCTGGGATTATCAATTTCCCCAAGAAGCTTTGTTTCCTGTAAGTATAGCATTTAGGAAACATCTGGGTATTGGTGTTTTCGTTGCTGCTGGGCTCTCATTGCTTCTAGTAGACACGTGTTTATATATATCTTATCTATCCACCTACCCACTTACCTACCTGTATATAGGTATTAAAAACCACAGGTACATATTAAAATCTTCCAATTCCGATCTAATTAGCACAGGGTCCTTCTGGCATCTTTATATATATATATATATATATATATATATATATACACACATACACACACACACAAACACACATATATATGTATATATATAATAAATATAAAAATACATAATATATGTATTAGACAAGGAATATATATGTTAGGCAAAGAATTGGAAATATATACAATATATATTATATATAAGGCAAGGAAATTAAAAATAAAAAATATATAAATATATATGTATTTTATTTTTAATTTCCTTGTCTAATAGAAATATGTCTCCCATTTCCATATATATATATATGGAAATATAAATAAATAAATAAATAAATAAAATTTGCTTAATCCTCAGACTCACCAATCCACATTGCTATGGAAAATGAACTTGGTATCAGGAGTTCAATGTGAGTTTATAGTTCTTTGATTTTTTAGACAGAAGCATGAACACTTTCCAAATGTCTGTTCATGTGACATTTGCTGGTATGTTGGTGAAAGAAAGACTATTCCACGTAAATGGAAAAGGAATCTCCTAAGTTCATGGATACAGAGAAAAGTGATGCCCGGGGTAACAGTCCATCATAGCGTGTCACTGGACCCAGTGATTCATAAACTTTCACATCCAAGGGCTCACTTCTAAGATCCCCAACGTCTTATTTAATCATGGATGGCATCAGGCTCATAATCCATAATTTTGTGATCCTATCAAGTCTGGATGTAGATGAAGTTCTTCTGATGTACCTCCTCTCCATTCAGCGTTCTCTGAAGCAAAAAGACAAGTTATCCAGCCTGTTTACACTCTTGAAATGGTTACACTCTGTGGTCTGCAGAATTCTAAGATGCCTTCAAGATTCCCTCCTCCTGGTACATATGCCCTGAGTAATTCCCTCTCTTAGAGTGGGGATGGGACCTGTGAATACAATGGTCTATCTCTCATATGATTAGATTGCTAATCACATCACTTTCAGTTAATCCAAAGGCTGATTACCCTGAGTGGAGCTGACCTAAGCAGGTGAGTTTTTTAAAAGAAGGGGAAGCATCAGAGACAAGTTTCTTTTGATTTAGAAGGAAGAAAACAACCAGTTTGTCAAGAGCACCATGTGGCAGGGAATGAGAGGTGTTCTCTCGTAGCTGCAGTCCTTCATCCTGCAACCACAGAAACTGACTTCTGCCAACAGCCTCAGAAGAGATCGTGGGGTCTGGCCAGCACCTTGCACTGAGCCTGGTGACATTCTGAGTAGGGAACTAAGTTTCTGGTACCCAGACTTCTAATCCACAGACATTATGAGATAATAAATTTGTATTCTGTTAAGGCAATAATTTGTGGTAATTTATAATGCAGCAATAGAAAACTAATGTGTGCTCCCATTTAAAACAATAGAGAGGAAGAGATTTTTCAGAAAAATTGTTCAATCTAAGTCCATGTTTCTGGTGTTCCTATTCTAGAAGCAGGAAATGGTCTCTGATTAGGCTCCAGTTTTCCCCCATAGAGTTTCATAGCCCAGCTTTCTCTGAAGTTCTTGGCTGTACCCTTTAGATTGCCTTTCCTTTTTCAAAAGAAGTGGTCTATGTTTGCAGCAAAGCAACCCTCCTGTAGTGACTGTTTCAAAAATGGGGCCAAGAGACCTCATTTAATTTCAAATTTTCTCAGCCCCTGCTTCTCGGTCCAAGCTGGCAGGGTTTTTAATAGTACACTTATTTAAATAACTTTGTGAGTTTCCTATGACATTTTGGAAGGCTTACTCCCTGCCCCTGAAGTCACATTAATTTCATGACAGACTTATCTCTACCTTAGGGGCATCAGGTTACTATGTAACAATATTCATATGATTTTTTGAATTCCATTTTTTGTCAGACTGATAAGATCTATTAGGCATAGCTTAAATCTTTCTGAGATCTTTAGAAAAGATTTTCCACTACAACCTTGCTTTGATCTTTACCTTGAGGCCACTCACTGCTTCAGAATCTTTGCCAGATTCAGGGACTTGAGATGTGAAAGCTTTATTTTCCAGACCAGTTAGTCATGATACCTCTATTTTTTCCTCCAAATTAACCTTGCAACATGAATGATTCATTTTTCTCTCTTCTCTTTGTTCTCATACCTTATCATGCCCAGCTAAAACAAACCAGAAGATACTTTGCAAATTCTGCTAAAACCTGTCCTTAGCCAAGATCCACTAGTTCGTTAGATATAGTTACTGTCGTTCTGAGTACTTTCATGTTGGTGAGTTGTTTTGTCCCTACACACTTTTTATTAGGGAATTAAAGCAGAAAGAGAAGATTCCTGTCACTGATACCCCACCCTGCTCCTCAGTTTCGTGACCACGTTTATAGATACAATAGCCATTTTTTTGCAGTTCCTCTAGGGTTGACATGAAGCTTCTCCCTGCTTTTCCTCCTTCCCTGCTGATCACCTGCTTAGTCACAAAGACAAAGCAACATTTTAGGTTTTTGTTATGGCAGCACTCCATTTCACAGGTACCATTTCTATTTCATATATATATCTACAATTGTACACACATACACATGCCTGAAAAACCAGAGGCTTAAAACCCCAACAATATTTTTTCTTACAATTCTGCGGATCAGCAGTTTGGGCTGAAATCAACTGGATGTTTCTCCTGTTGTTTTCTACTGGAGGGACTCATGTGGCTGGCCATTCAGTTGAGGCTGGATGGACTCACAGCACATTAGGTGTTTAATGTGGGGTGTCATCTGGACTGCATGTCCACACCTATTAGCCCGGGCTTCTTTCCATGCTAGAAATATTACAAGAAGCCCCTGTGCAAGAGAGGTTTTTTTTTTTTTTCTGTGTGTCTCTGCTTGTGTTACCTTTTTTTTTTTTTTGTCCTCTTAGGCTAATCAAGTCATATGGCCAAACCCAGAATCATTGTGGAGGTGACTACAGAAGACTTACGTGCAATACATACAGAAAGATTCATTGGGTGGTCATCACTCTGACACCTTTCAGTTTGTTAAATAGGAATGTTCTGTAATGCTAAAACGATGAGTTAGAAATTCTGTGACTTCCCCAACCTACAATGACACAGTTACTTAAAATTTTTGGTACATGCTTGGGTTTGCCATGTGTCTTTTTCAACATGCATTGGACCATCTGGTTACCTTTATGGAGGTCATCTCTGTTAACAAAATTATTTTTCCTAAATCTCACCGGGTATGGTCTGAATTTTTTCCTGCCTTCTTATTAGTCTGTTATTGAGGACCAGCATTTATCTCTTGTGGTTCCACATGAGTTTCAAGAGACACTCTTTATAGAACATACACATCTGTGCCTGCCATGATAACTTTTCTCTCTTCCCCTCAGGTAGAAAATGCTCTCTTCTCTCAAGAAGAGATACTGTCATCTTTAAGTTACAATGATGACTAGGAATGAGCTCTTTCCTCAAATAAGTCATATTCTAATTAAAAAGGAAGATTTCTGAACAACTTAATCTTATAGTAACCCTAATTTAACTTACACGGGTATGATTTGGAACAAGTGAGCTTGAAGGAATCTTCTCTTTCTGCTATAATTCCCTAATAAAAAGTTACTATGAGCCCATGGCAAAATTATGAGTTTTTCCTTATATCTGTTCTATCATTTCTTGGCTTCAGTGTATTTTTAACTGACTCAGAATAAAGAAGTCATTTTTTTTCTTTGATAGTGTAGACATTAGAGTATGATCCCTAAAATTCCAATAGCCATTCTCTTCCACACTAAGTGAAGAGGACAGTTTGAAGAGTGAGAGAATAAAAAGGAGATAAAAACAAGAAAAAATCCTAATGACTTTTGAGTCATTTGCTCTGGTCAATTCTAAGCATTACTACAGTTTCTTTCCTTTCTCTCTCTCTCTCTCTCTCTCTCTCTCTCTCTCTCTCTCTCTCTCTTTCTTTCTGGATATATTTACTAATAATTACCTTCCTTTTATAAGTATTTAGGAATATTTTTTCTCTGTCACTTGCAACTAACACTGTACTTGATTAATATAAAACCCTAATTAATACACTGATTTCAGGGATGCCTGGATGGCTTCATTGGTTAAGCATCTGCCTTTGGCTCATGATCCTGGGGTCCTGGGATTGAGCCCCCCCACTATAGACTTCCTGCTAAGGATGGAGTCTGCTTGTCCCTCCCTCCTGCTCATGCTCTCTCTCTCAAATAAATAAATAACATCTTTTAAAAAAGCACTGATTCCAGGGTATAAATAATTATTCTAGAGAGGTTATTATGAGGAAAGTTCAATTATAACCACACATTACCAAAACTTGATGACTTTTCTTGTGGATGTAAAAGGTGTATGTTTACAAATAGTATGTTCAATCTCAATTTATATTTCTTCTATACAAGTCACTATGTTGTCATCTTTCACACCATCTCTTTTTTGTTTAGACTTCCTCACACTAGTCATTTATCCCGTAGATAGACATTCATCACCTACTTTGATCTGGATACTGTGCTGTGTGATGGGGAACAATCACCAACAAGGTGTATGCCATTCATTCAAAGAGTGTTTTGTCTCCTTTAGGAAAAGAGACAGTGAACTGAAGTACAACATGATGGAAGTTAGTTGGGGGAGCTTTCTGGCATGATGGAAATCTATTTTAATTGAGTGATGCAGATGTATACATTTGTCAGAACTCAGAAATTTACAAATACAATTGACGCTCCAATTTTATCTTATTTTCATGTAAAATATACCCTACTCTATTCTGGTGTGTTTTGCAACTACATTTTTCTTTCTCTGTTTTCCTTTCTTTAGGTGTATTCTTGTGGCCTTAACCAAATTCTAGTTATGCACTTAAATTTGGTCACATATCCTCCTAGTGGGCCATGAAGCTGCTGAAGGTGACATACAGTTTTTTTCCGTTAATTACACAATATGCCTCACTGTAAGAAAAAATCTACTGAAAAAGAAAACTTGAAAAAAAAAGTCTAAAATAAAGGAATCACTTTGGAAAATATTGCAGGAAAAGATGGTTAAGAGTGAAAAGTTAATTGAGGCTCTGTGGAAATAAGAGAAAATCAATGTAGTTTATAAAACACACACCCACGACTCATTTGTGAGTGTTTAGATTTCAGCTTGGGCTTTCTGCAGTTCTGTTTTTATCTGTTTAACAGATTATTATTTCATTCTTTTAGTTGATCTTTCTTTTAATAAAGGAAGCATATAACTAGGAATAAAATAAAATAACTCCAAGTTAGAACTAGAGCATTGTGACTACCATCTGGGAGACTGACCTAGTTGATGACCTCCACAGTTCCACTTTATTGTCCTCCATGCTCTTTGATGTGGAGCTAGAATCTCTCACTAGGAAGTAATTTATATGCAGAAAAATGACATCAACACAGCTCTGGGGGACCATCTTTCTTTATTTATTCACTGTGCATGTTTCTTTAATGGGCATTTCAATAAAAATTAGTACCCAATATTTAAATATGTAGTTTCTAAGTAATTTTTTAGATGCAGATTTCAACTTCTACATTCTTAGCAAGTTTTTTTTTTCAAGAGGGCCAGAACTTAGCTTTTAATTTTAGTTATTAAAGCTTTATTGATCGTTAACATTATTTAAGGTACTTTGTAATATTTCTCTAGTATGTGTTTTGAAAATATATTCATTTCTCAGAATATTATTACTTAAAGCCATTTGTGGGGCTTATTAGACTTTTTAATATAAGTTTTATATGTATAGATTTTTTTTATTTTTATTTTTATTTTTTAAAAGAAAGGCTGTGTTGAATTGGCAAACCCAGGTCTTTTTGTTCTAATTTGCCAGTATTGGCCTTAGATTTAAGCAGCCACATGTGTAAGGCTGTCAAAATTTAGAAGAATGAGAAGGCAAATTAGTTTGGATTTTCATTTCACCCTCGATAGCAACTGACTTTGGAAACTTTTGTAGATTTAGGTTTGTAATGATAGACTTTGAAAAGTGTTTTTCTTCCTCATAAACAATGATTCTGAAATTGAAATTGTCCCAAAGAACTATAGTACTTGTAGTATTCCCTTTTTATGTATACTTTGAATTAAATTTGAACAGGACAATATTATTTATAAACTACTATCAAATAATTATCACACAGATTCTACTTCCCTTGTTTTCAATTTATGAAGCTATCTGACTGACTCAATAGAGAAATGACCCTAATTTTAACAGAACTTACACATTTTGCGTATAAAGGTAACTGATTTATTAAATCAAGTATATTTATGCATTTTAATAGTGTTATAATTTAGCCATATAGTTTACTTAAGATATTTTTTAAGAAAATTCAAAGTAACATCAAAATGCAGCAGAAATTTTCTCTCAAATTGTTCTTCTGTAGGAGGATGAAACTAGATTTTGTAAAGAAAATAAATACTTAAGTTTACTCTAAATCTAAAGTCTGTTATCTGGCAGTTTTTGAAGATTGATACAAAGGGAGAATAAAAAGTAAACTATGAAATAGAATAATTTTATGTGGTTATGTAAGCCAATCATTTTTGAAAAGTGGTTGGCTGAAGGATTACTATAATGTTTTAAAGCAATACTTTTATACAGAGTTAAGGAACAGCATATGGTGATTTTATTTTAAATAGGCAAATACAGGGAGCCTGGGTGGCTCAGTCTTTAAATGACTGCCTTAGGTTCAGGTCATAATCCCAGGGTCCTTGGATGGAGCTGAGCCCCTCATCGCTGCGGTCTCCCTGCTCAGCGGGAACCCTGCTTCTCCCTCTCCTGCTCCCCCTGCTTGTGCTCTTTCTCTAGCTGTGTTTCTCTCTGTCAGATAAATAAATAAAATCTTTAAAAAATAAATAAATAAGCTATAAATAGCCAAATATTTGATTCGCAAATACTATTGAGTGCATGCAATTCTAAGTTGCATATATTCTTGTATGATGGATAATAAAAGATTACTTTGGTTGATATCACTCAATTTAGCTATTTTCTGGTGTTTCTGGTGTCTATCTCTGTGTAGCAAGCCACCCCAAAATCAAATGATCTATATATAACTCTTTATTATTCTTAAGGATTCTGTGAGTCAGAGATTCCGAAAGGGAAGGTAGGGATAGCTTTTCTTACCTCCACATTGTCTGGGGCCTCAGCTGGAAGACTTGAATGGCTAAGGGCGGCTTATCTAGATGGAGCTGAAATACTTGGAGCTAGATTATCCAACTTGTTTTTGTTTTTGTTTTTGTTTTCCTGACACGTTTGGCTCCTACTGGGATGGTTGAAGACAGAATCAGCTAGTATTGTTGACTGCAGTGTTCCAGAAAACCAGTATGGCCCCTGAATACTGGGTATAACACAGCTTTACCCTGTGGCTTTCAGGGTTTGCTGGAGCACTTTCTCTAGAAGTACTTCCTCTTGGAGCCCTGATACTCCGAGCTGGAGGGGCTGTGCATAAACATTCCACGCAAAGTCAGCAGTCTTTGCTCTACCTGCCCTTCAGCTATCCCAGATCAGGATTCAAAGTACTACATCTGATATATCTTTAAGATCAAATGAAATTTTCTGTAACTGATACTTACATTTGTAAAGATTGGCAGTATGTGTGTGTGTGTATATATATATAAAATTACTGAGAAGATGCTTTTAAAACTCAAATCCTAGCCATTATTATTGTCAGCTGTGTTAAGCTCATTATCTTATTGCCTATAATTTTGTAAATTTTAATAGTTACTCCTTTAAGATGACAGATTATTTCCTAATGTATGACCATACTAATTGTTTGAAGTTTTATGTTTTGTTCAAAGACTAATTAATACTCTCTGCATTTTTGTGCTATCAATCATATATCTGATTACATTTGCTGTAATCCCTGTAATATCATTATCATCCGATAAATTATTTTGAAATCCCAAACATTTTCCTATTTTACAAAAGTTTAATATTCTATTTTTTAAATTTTCAAAATTTTTATGTAAAATTCATTTCTTTAGAATTTAGTAAGAAATTATTAAGATAAAGTTCATTTATAAAACACTTTTCTTATATTTAAGGATGGATCACTGGCTTAATCAAAAATGAGAAAACTCGGGTGCCTGGGTGGTTCAGTTGGTTAAGCGACTGCCTTCGGCTCAGGTCATGATCCTGGAGTCCCAGGATTGAGTCCTACGTTGGGCTCCCTGTTTGGTAGGGAGTCCGCTTCTCCCTCTGACCCTCCCCCCTCTCATGTTCTCTCTCTCTCTCTCTCTTTCTCTCTCTCTCTCTCTCTCAATAAATAAAATCTTTTTTTAAAAAAATGAGAGTCCTTGCTTTGGCAGCACATATACTAAGAAAAAAAAAAAGAGAAAACTGACTTTCTCAATCTAAAGCTGCACTACCTACATAAAAAATAGTGGGGAAAAAAGTGAAACATATTCCAAGGAATTCTCTGATTCACTGAAGGAAGAAATGGTACAAATTTGCCAATGAGACACAATTAGGAAAAGTATAACTTTTTTTTGGGTTTTGTATATATCTTAACTTACCAGATTGTATCTCATACAACAGAACATATTTGAATAGTATAGGGTGCCAGTAGAGTTTCAATTCCATATTCATTCTAATCATTCAAAATTTTTTTTAGGAGAAATAAAATTACACACATAGGTATGGTGATCTCTTAAGTGTCAATAATTGTTTTTACATCTTTTAAAGTTCAAAGTGATGAAGAGAAATATCTTACAGAGGAAGTTGCCATGTTTCATAGAGATTTTTTTTTTTTTGAGCCAGTATATGGCAGAAAAGAACAGTGACCACTATTATATTCTGGGGTCACTGCCTTGATTTGTGCTAAGGTCTCAGCAGTTCTTCATACCGCTGCTTTGGCAACATTTGGAAATGTTAACAGAGTTGTTCTAGGATAAATCAGGAAATTTTTAAATATGTACTTAACATTCGATGATGTCAGTACTTTAGTGTTATTGCTCAACATTCTCTCTCTCTCTCTCTCTCTCTCTCTCTCTCNCACACACACACACACACACACACACACACACACACTCACACTCCTTCAACAATAATTTGGAACTGGACCTGGAAGGAAGCAAGAAAAGCAGCAAGTCCAGTCACACTTGGAAATCCATCCACTGATCAGATATTAACTTACTTTTTGCAGTTAAATCAATAATTTAACAAGTTACTGCATTACTGGAGAGTGGCAGAGCCATCATTTGCTTTCCTGATTTTTCACTCGGCAAGCATTTAGTTGTGTCAACTATATAATGCGTTATTGGTATCTTAGCCACATAAACAAAATCTTTTTTGGGGAGCCCAGTAATTTTAAGTGTGTAAAGAATCCTAAGACCAACAAGTTTGAGAAACACTAATTTAAGACATTTATCAAAAATATGTGAATAGAGTTATCATTATTTCCCTTTTATACTCTAGGAAGTTAATTCTCAGGTAAGTCAAGAAATTTGTCCGTTCCACTCACCTAGAATATGACAGAGCTTAGATTCTGGCCCAGGCTTTGATTTAGGAATGGCTGTGGAAAGTAAAGAAAAACAGGAGGAATAAGGGAAAAGGAAAAGGTGATTAAAAAAAAAAAAAAAAAAAGGGCGCCTGGGCGGCTCAGTGGGTTAAAGCCTCTGCCTTCGGCTCAGGTCATGACCTCAGGGTCCTGGGATCGAGGCCCGCATC